>JABXWE010031053.1:0-16584 GCA_014611495.1 Limonius californicus
ATGAACTGGAAGAGAAATCTAGAAAAATAGGACTAAGTATGAACCTTGGTAAAACCAAAATACTGAGTAATTCCCAGCAAAGAGGTTACCATTGGCAATATCTCCCTTGAGAAAGCCGATCAATGCATATACCTTGGCCATACCATCAGACTTAGTAAAGAAATGGGTGGGTCACCTGGCTCGACAAGAATCAGAAAGATGGACGCGGCGAATTACAAACTAGAGGCCACGAGAAACCAAAAGAAGCGTCGGAAGACCACAGAAACGGTGGAGCGATGACATCAAAGCAGTGGCCGGAAGGAACTGGATGAAGACTACCAGAGATAAAGATAAGTGGAGACAAATGGAGGAGGCCTATGTCCAGCGGTGGACCCAAACAGGCTGAAAAGAAGAAAGAAATGACCAAACTGTTCCGACATTTTGGCAGGGAATTTGGTCGTCATTTTGGAATTTTATTGCTAAAGATTCTGAGCACTGGTACGGGGAGTTGAAACAACATCTCCGGCGGTATATGGCTTCCCAGGAAAACTACTTTAAAGAAGATAATGTAGCATTGTAGTTCAGTTGTTAATTAAAAAATTATAACACCAATCTGATTACTTTTTATACACACTTCGTATAATATGGATTTCGTTCATAGCTGCAACCGGCCTCTGAAGTCTTCAGTAAATTTTTCAAATTTAACCCCTATTGACAAGCCGCGAAGATTTACATCTGGAAGTCTTTAAAAATACCTAGACAATATTAAAGCTAGTATTTTAACATCCTTGTTATTGTTTAGTTTACTTACAGGTAAGTGGCTATAAGCAGTAAGAAATAAAGGAAACCAGTGGTAGTATTCAACCTTTTTATTTAGTATTAAATCACTAATTTTAAAATGCCAAAAAATAATCAAGCTTGTTCAAACGGCAGTTGGCACCTAATGAAGACAACACCCTACGGGCATTAACATGACGTACTCGCATCCTATTAGCGGTTTCGTTTCCCAAAAACCACTTGTGATCCCCTAAGAATTGGGAATTTATGGAAATACCATTTATCGTACCCTATTTGGAAAAAGTATATTATAATTACCACACGCCCATTATAACACCTAAAATAAACTTTGAATATCCTACAATTTAATATTTTCCCAATTACTATTTTTCGCACCCTATTCAGGAACATGATACAATCACCTCGACAGGCGCCACATTCTCTAAAATAAAATTTATATTACCTAATCGTTTTTTATATGTATAAATATTATTTTCGCATTTTATCCAGGCAAGAACGTGGAAATATCCGAATATAAATTTTACTTCCTACAAGCGGCGGCGATTTTATGAGCTCAAATAAACTTTCTATTTTCTAAAACTAAATGATTGCATTAGCACCAGTTTACCATACAATTCAAGAAACCGTCATCACGAGCAATTCATATACTCAAATATGCTTTCTATTACATAATGATTTAAAGTTTAATAAATGTAATTTCTCACGGTTTATTTGGGAAAATTATATAGAAATTACCCTCCTGGGCATTATTTAGAAGCATTTTTCGCGGTATATTCATGTTGTAAATCACTTATCCAGAAATTATAATTGTTGTGCTTCAGAACAGTAACCTCGACCAATAAACTGCATTGACTTTTCAAAATTTAAAACGTTATACAAGATTTGTAAAAAGATCCCAATATACACTTGTGTAATACTAAAAAAACATGAAACAACTTGTGAGAGCAACGGGAACCTTTCAGATGCAGCGATGTTATTGGCATCGACTTCCCTGTCAATTCTTATTTAAATTCCGTATGAATATTGTACACATAAATCTTCTAAAGGAGCTTATTGTCGAGACTTTGAAAAATTTCAAAGTGCTCCAAGTATTACCCTGTTTGAAAAGTCAAATTATATGTCTCTAAATTTGTTTGCCACCTGAATGTACTCCGCGATAACGACATTTCGTCAGCACGGTTATTTTTACAGTTTGCGTGACTTCCATACGACACCATTTTAGAATAGATAAGAGATGCACTGCAATTTCCTGTACTGCAGGATTTTCCCGAAAAAAGTACTGCATTAAATTCAGATATCTACTGAATTTCCTAAGTATCTCATGAATAATGCTGTCATTCCATTGAAATAGTCTTTTTGCGCCATTTTTAGTAGCAAGCATTAAATTCCGTGGTGATAAAACATCGCACTGGATTTTTGCTCGTTGCACCATCGAAGATGTGCTCGAATTTTATAGACCGTCACAATGCATTATGAATCTTTCTGTAAGCTTTATTGTAAAATGCTTTTATGCAGATTTTCTTTGTTGTTTTTAAACAAACGAGAGAGCATTGTGGTTAAAGGTGCTTGAAATTCTGTTCGGATGACAATCCCAATGTTTTCTATCAGTGAGAATATTATTTATTTATTTATTTATTTATTTATTTACCAGAACAAAACAGGCATTGCCTAATTACAGTGTTCTGTTAAAAGAACTAAAATAAAACAATATACCATCGTTGGCTTGCAAACAGAGAAGAGAAGAAAAGAAAGAAAAAAAGAAAACAAGAAGAAAGAACAACCCCCCAAAATAAATATATATAAAAACAAATAATCCAAACAGCAATAAATCGCTCAGTCCTACCATAGCTGCTCATTAAGAATTTCAATTAATTTTCTTTTAAATTTACATTCGGTCATTGAGAATAAATCTATTTGATAATTTGTATTAATGTTGTTAAATTCAGCACAAATTTTGACAATAGGCGATCTTTTATTTTGAGTTTTTCTACAAGTAGGAATATGAAAAAGTATTTGGTTTCTAGATCTGTAAGCCGGTATATAAAAACAGATTAACGATAATAAATCGGAGCAATTGATTTTCCTGTTGAGTAGTTTATACAGAAACATAGTGCACAGCATAACACGCCTCTGTGCGAGTTTGACTATTTGGAATTCCTGTCTAATTACATGGTACGATTCGAAACTAGGATACCTGTTATATCTTTTAAAATACAAATATTTGAGAAATTTATTCTGAACAGTTTCAATATTTCTGCTCTGCATAATACCACCAGGATCCCAGACTATAACACAGTATTCCAGCTTCGACCGCACCAGGGAGTTAAAAAGTGTAATTATAGCTTGTTCATTAAGAAAATTTGAACACTGCCTTTTTATAAATCCCAAATTCTTCATGCTACTACTAATAATATTGTCTAGATGTGTTTGAAAATTTAAGGTTTTGGTGAAAGTAACTCCCAAATCGCACACTGTCTCGATTTGTTGTAAGCGATTATTATTCATCATGTAAGAATTCATGTATTGCGCATTATTAAGGGTAAATGACATTTTTTTACATTTTCCAGCATTGAAATAGAGTTTATTCTCGTGACTCCAGTTCACAAGTTCTTCTAAGCCCTTTTGCAACATCTCCGCCTCTTTTAAATTCATCACATTTTTGAAAACTTTTAAGTCATCGGCAAATAACAAACATTTACTATATTTTATGCGTTTAGTTATATCATTAATAAAAATTAGAAATAAAAGAGGTCCTAGATTGCTACCTTGTGGAACTCCAGATGGCATATTATATGTTTCAGAACAAATTCCATTTATATTAACATACTGCAATCTATTTTGTAGATAAGTTACGAAAAAAGATATTAAGGGTTGTGACAAATTACAATTTACAAGTTTGCCTAACAAAATGTCATGATCAACTCGATCAAGTGCTTTTGAAAAATCTGTGTATATTACATCAACCTGTGAGGCAGCTTCAAACGTATCAGTGATGTAATTGACAAACAATACCAGATTCGTCTGAACCGATTTGGATTTAACAAATCCATGTTGTTCATCTCGTATAATAGGTACGACATGCTTATATAATCTGTTATAAATGACATGCTCAAAAATCTTTGCTGGAGCCGAGAGGACAGATATAGGTCGGTAGTTGGAAATGTCTTGCAAACTTCCTGATTTATGAACAGGTGTCACTTTTGTCGTCTTCCACATGCTAGGAAATGTATTTGTTTTTATGGCCAAATTAAATATGATAGTTAGGGGATATGCTAAACTATCAACACATGCCTTGAAGATGTAAGGTGGAATGTTATCTGGACCCGCAGATTTTTTTGGTTTCAATTGTCTAAAAGCCTTTACTACTTCATCTATACCCAAATCATTTATAATTAACATATCTAAATTTTCACGGGGTAAATTTGAGTGCCAGTTAATTACATATTTTGATTCCTCCCCATAGACTGATTCAAAGAAAGTAGCAAATCCAGTCGGGGCAGATTCTTGATCAAAGTTATTATCGTTATATTTATATTCATTAGCAAATTTACGATTGGATTTGGCATTGTTTACAAAATTCCAGAAGTTGTTCACATCATTTATTAGTCCATCCTGCACCTCGTTTAAATATTTTTTGTAATCTTGCTCAATTTTATTTTTTATTAGCGCTCTGAGTCGCTTAAATTCGTGAAAGTGGTAATTCGAATTAGTTTTACGTAATCGATGATAATCTTTCAATCTCAGCATTTCCTTTACTTCTACGGAAAACCAAACCGGATATTTCTTTCTACTTGAACGGTTAACAGTGGGCACCGTTATGTTTAATACGTTATAAAAAAGTGCATAAAATTTATCCACGCATTTATTTACATCATCAAAACTCTCAAGCACACTCCAATCAGCGTCTCTCAACAGTTCATACATTCTCAAAAAATTTGCCCTCCTAAAGTTATAACAAAAGACAATTGAGTTGGATTTATTGTTTGCAGGACATACGATTGTTTTGAAGGACGATATAAGTGCAGGATGAAAAACGTCAATTGGAACTAAAGGTTGATCATCTTTTTCAATGTTCATATCTAAATTAGACAGTACCAAATCCAATGTTCTGCCATTAGTATTAGGTACATTGTTTAACGATTTAAGATTATTTACATTTATAAAATTTAGAAGTGCTTTAGTAAAATTATTACCATGCAAAAGATTAAACTGTGTTCCAGTGATAAGAGGTATATTAAAATCCCCTACTATAATAATATTCATGTTATTAAGTTCTACGTAATCAGTAACAGTATTAAAATAAGATTCATAATTAATCAATTATATTTCAGATTTATTATAAATTCAAATTCACAGCCTTTCTAAAAATAATTTCGTATTTATAGTACATTCCTGCATACTCATAATTATTACAATGTATATCGTTTCTGAGATATCATCCGTTTAAAACCGTGTAGGACACGTCAATATAGTACGACAGTTCTAACAATCATTGTTACCAAATACTTCTTAAGAAGATACAAGATTCAATTATCACTGAATAAAACAGCTTCCTGTTTGTGTCTTCCAGTACATATTTTTAAACAATTATGTGCTTGTATATTATATATTGCTATATTTGATCTTTTGTAATGTTGTTTCCAACCTAAAGATGCAGAGGCGTGCAAGTGTAATGGCACTGTATTATTACATTAATTTATTGTAACCCTTTCAAATAATAAAGAATTTCTTTGAAATCTTTTAAGCGATTTTACTGGAAAATAAATGTTTATTTGTAACTAGGTGTTATTACTTATGACTTGCTAAAATCTAATTAAAGCGATTACGGTTAAATGAAGAATTACATTTTCGAAATTGCTCTCACTGACATGAACATAATCAATTACAAAAACAGAAATTCTAATTCTTTCTCAGGTCGCTTTCAGGCTTTATAATCTTGAAACAACTACCCTTATATAAAATGACTGGATTTATTAATTACTACGTACTCAAGACTATGAGAACTTATTCTAAAACATTATACTAAACTACTTATAATAATACAGACAGGCGCCACGCCATTGCTAGGTATGTTATTGGGAACACTCTCTTCTATCAAACACCCACCGCCAACTGCTCACTATGCACTCTTCCCATTCCGCTATTTCAATCTTAAGTGTCCTTTTATAAATTTGCTTTTGCACCCACAAGCAATGACCTGGTTATTAGTCAATTGCCCTTATCAAGTGTATTACTTATTTCAGATTGCCTAATTTAATATTCTAATGTACTTTGAATTTGCTGAGTAAAATGACGTCACTGCTTGCGACATAAATGTGTATGCAAGTAATTGAAATCACATTACAACAGCTATGAAGGAATAATAATTTAATGTAATTTTGGATATTGGATTCGTAACAATATGGCAACCTGGTTGTAATTTTTCCTGAAATTGAAATTCGGTGCCGTTAAAACAGGTACCAGTATCTGCCATTGCCCTATCGCTGATTTTGCTGGTATTTTATATGTTAGGACCAAAGCAGGAACATTTAACAAATACAATGGTTGGTTAGAGGCCATGGCAGACACCAAAAAATCTACAGACACACGGGTCAAAATGGTGAAAAGTGATTATTTGGTGTTAATTACCAATTACACTAGGGTTCAACATTTTGAGATAAAAATAGCGTCAACAAACATCTGCCAGCAGCCGTGAATCAAAAATATTCCATAAACATGCGGCCCCTCCAAACAGGAGTGGGGTTGCGCGCATGTCTGAAACCTAAAATGGCCAGAATAAAACCACCAGCGCGGTCATTTCAAAATCACTTTATTTCCTGGCTTTTGATTTAATTCTTAAGTCAGAAATATTCCGCGACCTTCTAAGAGTATTCTTAGAAGATCCTAGTATTAAAAATCCGATCCTGAAATTAACCGTTGTAGTAAAATCCGTGTACTAATTCTGTATACTTACCCGAAAGTGAATTAATAACTTCCCAGTGTTTCCGCCGTTGTTGTATTAACAAATTTAATAATTTTTCGTTTCCAGTTACAGATTCCGAAGCTGAGTGATCCAGTGGGCTTCGCGAGTCGATAGCCGTTGTGGTAATTTGTCAATTAGTACCGCCGTTCGAAGTCGTTTGATTTCTAGCACGTTTTGAAAATAAGGTTGGAAAGTATAAATATGTAATCTGCTTCGCTCGTTCATTTGAGTGTCACAGACATTTTTACCGTTGGTATGCCGGTGTTTGAATCGATTACCATCGCTATAAGTTTCTGTTTAGAATTATTACTGCTTGTCGAGTTGGTGTCTGAATCAACGAGGTAAACTTAATAACTTCTGCTATTTGCTAGTCGAATGCCCTGCACAAGGTTTGTGGTAATAAGTGCAGGAATTCTTGTAGATCCCCGCCTGAATATTTGAATTGCTTTGGAGTATTTTCGAAGCAATTCGAATCTTTCTAGAAATCCAGACCCGGAGTAATTTCGTGCAAATTTGTAGGGTGAAATTAGTTCCAATCTGGTTGTCTTGAACTGGAGAAATTTCAGTCAAGTAATTAGATTGCATTTTCCATGTATCCGGTATATTCACTGTAAAATTGGATTTTTACGTGTTTATATCCTGGTCCCGTCAAGTAAAAATTCAGAATCCTGTCTTGGTGAAATTTTACTCCAGCAAAGCTAGGTTGTATTCTATATAAAACAACTGCACTTTTAGAATCGCGTAATTTGGGTTTTGAAATTCCATGAAACCTGATTAAAGTAAAATATCCTGTTTGAATATTTGCACCGTAAAATTTGAAACTGAATATATACAGATTGTTAATTCTGGGGCTGTCAACTGTCGACGAAACAATTACACTTTGTTTAAAGAAAGCAAATTTTCTCACATGGGACGTGTAATTATAACTTGAAAAGATTCCACAACATTTTCCCGAGTTGCGAATCACAAACTCCGTTTATCCTATTGCAAGGAAGTTTCATTCTTTGCGAAAGCAAGGCATATCTAATTCGTTTGTTTATGTTAAAAATTAGATTCGACCGTACAGCGGACATTTTGTATTCAGGGAAGCAATCAGACCTACGACACGAACGAGTCGGCCCGCTGATCTGGGAGTGACCTCCGGCCGACAAAACCAGTGGCATGTCAAGAATTTATTTTTATTCTCACATTAATTAAAATTAGAAACATATTTATTTTCCATATATTCTGTACATACATGTGATTAACCTTTAATAAAGTTATTTTTCCAAGCACTTGTAACTGAATTCTGTGCAACTCAAGAGCTCACCCAGCGTATAGATTTTGGAGCGTTCTCGTCCCCTATAAGCAACCGGGACGAAACGTTACAATGATTCATGTTGAAACTTGTACAATGCATTTATATTATATCGAACTATATTAGCCTTCGCTAATAATTACTACACTAGCAGAGATTAAGCCAATTAATCGTTAGACCAAAACACCCATTTCATAGGTAGTCGAGAAATCATTAAAGACTTCCAAAAAGACGTTATTCTGAGGAAATTTCTTAAAGAAGAAATAATGGCATGGGAAAATTCAAGTGGTACTACTATTTTAAAATTACAAGAACAAAGATATGTGCTGATGCTCTCTAGTAGTGATGGGCATAATCGAATGATAAGTATTCGAATGATTTTAGGAATCGAGATATTCATTCGAATTGATCATTCCCATCGCAAATGCGCGCGCATTTCGGCAATGCGAGAAATATCCCGCATCCTACCTTTGGAATGATGACTTCCTGGTACTACCGTTCTTGACACAACTTGCTTTTTCGGTTGGATTCTGTTGTGTATTTATTTTAATTTCAGCACCCTAACGTAATAGTAAATGCCGTTTCATAGTTTTCCGTGTTATGTTATACGTTATTAAATATTAACGATATTTCTAATTATTTTATTATAATTGATTAATAGTCTATATTTTTATAATCGTAATCACGAGGACCGGTTTAACCAGTACATTTTTTAACTGGGGAGGTAATATGAAAAGCTGAACAGGTTACAAATGATAGTAACTGATTAAGATCAAAAAATTTGGTTTGATAGTTTTAAACAGTGACTTATGTCACTGCTGAAACTATTTTATGTATTTATCTAGTTTATAACAATAATATTTAATTGAATAATAATAAGTCTGTAAAATTCTACAATTCATATTTTTGAATTTAAGTAGAAAATTAAAAACTAATAATTGTTACTTAAGCATGCCCGGTTCGAATTTATGAAAACTTATTTTGCTAACTCAGCTGCACATGCGTCGATATACAAAACAAATCAAACATGTTACATTGCAGTTTATCTTTTAGTATCTTACAATTGCAAATTCATTCAAATACTATTCAAATTATGTACCGACGCAAACCATATTCCGATTACCAGCGAACGACGAAACGATAGTAATTTGAGAAGTTTTTATGATTTGAATGAATTATTAGCATCTCGGTGATGCTGCATAACCTACTATTTTAATTTATTTCATTCGAGATGCGCACGCTATTAATCGAATGTATTCGAGAATTTTTTTATCTTTCGAATGAATTACTCGCATCTCACCATATCTCGAGATATATGCATAATCGAATATTTCGAATGACTTCATTCGAGATGCGCCCGTCGTTACGAAAGTATTGAAAAAGTTCTATAATTCGAATGAATTACTCGTATCTAGAGATATCTCGAAATATATGCATAATAAAATATTTCGGATGATCTCATTCGAAATACGCTCATCACTACCCTCTAGTAAACATACAGCAGAAACAGTTATGGTCACAAAAAAGGAGTAGAAAATTTTTTAACCTATGGTTTTTGTCTCCGAACAACCATTAAGTGGCACAGTAGCCATATATGTAATTCATGGAACGGCCATAGTCAACACGCATTTTTATTACAATTGTGTTTGTCGTGACTCTACAGAACTAATAAAAAGAGATGTTTACCAGTAGGCCCTAGAAGACATACGACACACATAGTGAAATCGTTTGAGGTATGCAACCCGAAACCCATAAATGGCGTACACATTTGCGCTTGGCAGAGTAAGGTGAAAACTGAAACAGACGCCTGTGTCTGCCGTGGCCCTGTAGACAATGATACGAGTACACCAAACTCACTCCAAAATTATTCGCGCAGAAATATTCCGACAAAAACACTAAGTTACACTTAGTTAAGTTTAGGGTGCATGTTGCATGAATGGTTAGTATATAAGGGACGCCTACACGCCCCTGAAGTAACACGAAAGCGATTCCGCGAAGGGGGGGGGGGGTAGTGTGAATGAATGACAAAAAAAAAGGTATTTCTGTTAGGAGGTATTTGCGAACATCAGATATGGTGCTTGTTTGCGAAGTAGTAACCTGTACATTAACTATCATCTGCTATCAACGCTTTTTTAATAAAGAAATTTAACAAAATTGGTTGTTTTCACATTGCAGCATTATAATTTATTATGTATGATCCAAAAATAAGTTTAGAATAATTAGGTGAGAGTGCAAAGCATATACATATAAAGTAATTTTTTACAGCTGATAAGTTGCGCGTTTTTTTAAAATATAACAATCATTTGAACCTCTGCAGAAGCTTATAAATACATCTTCTACATGCGATTATTTATGAAATCGTAAATATTTATATAGCCCATTCGTATTATCATTGCCTCAGTAAGTAGTTATCTTAGTTTTAGTTATTTCAGAAATGACGATTGACTTAATATTGAAAAACTTTAGTATACAAAATAATTCGTTGTATGCAATTTTTCTTAGAACTGTGTTCCTTCTACAAATTACCGTTTAGATTAGAACCTATTGTAGATATTATATCTATATAAGAAAACGTCTGTAGTAGGAGTTCTTTTTTCTTTCTAGAACATGAACGACTAATTGTTTTCTCCCAATTCTAAAATACAAATAAACAAAGCTAGCGAGTGAGTTACTTGTTATATATAAGACATTTTTGTGCATTTTGTTTCAATGGAAAAATTGGGCAGTTTCTAAAAGCTGTTTCTCCTGTATTAGAAATAAAAGAAAAGTAAAAACAGTGAACTTTTGGATACATGTCAACTGCACTTCTTTCCCACTTCCAATTTCTTCAAATTATATCTATATAAAATGTTTGATAATAAAATGCTGGGTTATCTTATCCCTAATCGTTCAATCAAACTTAGACTCTATTCTTAGACTGTTATTATTGGAGCAAGTGAAATAAATAATTCAACAAAGATTTTCTTGTAGTCTGCTCATCTCCAATGGATTCTTTCTTTTTATTATTTCGCTGTTTGATGTTTTCTTTCAAGACCCCAGGTTTGTATTGAGTTGTATTTGACAATGTAGTAGCTTTTTCATACTTATTTGTGTTTTTTTATCTGCAAACAGACCTGTTTTAGAGTATATCTGATACGTAATCTGCACTTGTAAACTAATATGTAATTTTTGTAAATATCGTGTTGGATATCAAAATGTGTGCATTCTCTTGTAGAACACATATTTCAAATCAGATTTTTGGTAGTTTCAAATATAAAAATTTTTTTTTTAATGTAGAGTTAGTTAAGTATTTTGCAATTGTGATCTGTTTCGTGATTGGTTGCTGAAATTGGGAAATGCGTCACATCTTTAAGCTGAAAACCTTGTTTTTTCAACTTCTTCACAAGATGTTGTTAATCTCCATAGCAACGGCCTAATAAGAATTGAATGTTTTGGTTATTTTTTATTTAGTAACCTGTTTACTATCAAAGCGAGAACCCGTTCACTCAATTTGTTATTCTGAGTTAAGTGTGATTATTTATGCAAATGAAACCTATTATAAATGTTATTTGTGATTCTACATTGTTTGAAAATTTTTCTTGTGGCCGAAATGGTGAATATTTCCATAAGAACGTCTCTGCAAGATTTGAATTGTAATTTAAATGACGTTAATTAGTGTCAACAAAGTGTGAAACGTCAAAATTCTATTATTGCAAGAAAAATTCGTTTTGTTTAATTTATTTAACTTCAGCGAACCTAACTAATAAGCAACGTGAACTTAAAAAAAACATCTACGAAGATTTAAAATAAATTTCATTAACTACGAATTTGAAAGATCAATAGTGATTTGAATGTCCGATGGGAGGTTTTGTTCAAAAAATGGTGTTTTGATAAAAGAACTTTATAGTAGAATTTTGACAACAAATTTACCACAGACAAAGTATGGATAAGTTATTCGAAGTTCATATTTAGCTGTTAGCTACAATAAAACGGCGAATTTTGGGTTTAACAAGAATTCTGCGGAGATCAAGAGTCTGCAACGGCCTACTGTCAAAATATGCAGTAAGGACACCAACGGAGTTAAAAGAGTGTAGTGGTATCTTAAAAGAACACAAGTACATTCGATAAAAATAGCTCAATTCCAATTGTTGTGACTATTGCATTTTTGTTGAACTGTATCAGTTCGACATAATAATCTGTTTATTTGTACAAATGCAGAAGGGAGAACAGATAGGATGGCGAAGTTGATTAATTTTTTGTGTGTCATTACTTCATTTTAAATTCATGCAATCTTTCACTGTGGTTTTCAAATCAAAAGATCGAACGGCCTAAAATTTCTAATCTCCAACTTAAATGAGCACGTTTAAATTAATTTATTTGATGAACAGCAATTTATTCAACAAGGCACAACAACGTGGATTATATCAACAAATTATAATTATTAATTACATAGGTCTACAAATCTCAAGTTTAGGAACGTTGTTTTATTTCTGATACCTATTCTTATATAAATCGACCATTCTGAATTCAATGGTTTGCTTAGTTTTTGGCTATCACATAAAGTTTATTCCCAAAATAGGAAAATGTGCTTGTTCATGAAAACATACAATTTTTTTTATCTTGGTAAAATAAAATAATAGGTAATAAGAATAATACATATTATTTTTGATTTTTTTAAATGTAAATATACCAAATTAAGATTACGTTTTTCTGGAATGTAATCTTTCTCGTTTATTTTGAAAGCTCCGCCTCGAGTTTTTTTTTCTTGTATTTCACAAGTGGGTTATCTCCCTTGGTATCGCCTTTCCATTTCCTTTATATACTGGTGAAATCGTTCTCCTTGTTCTTCACATCTCCGAGATTTTCAGGGAAGTAGTCTAGGCGAGAGTAAAGAAAATGGAGTTTAATGCTCAAATAGCAACCCGATATATGGAACTTATTCAGCATATTTTGGACAATGTTTATATAGTGTGGGTGCTTGTTGTTTCCAAGAAAATGTTCTACAACATCTTTGAATGTACACCAGGGTTAACATCTGTCATCGTCGGTTCAAACCTTTCATCAGATTTTAAAGCTCTAATTTGAGGTCTAATGAAGATACCTTCTTTCAACTTCGCTTCGGAGAGTGAAGTACATTTGGAGCAAAGGTATTTGAAACATTCTCCTTCCTTGTTTAAAGCCTTTACAAACTGCTTCATCATCTTGAACTTGATATGGAGAGAAGGTAGCAATACTTCCTGTGGATTAACCAAGTACATTCTTAGTTCCAGGTAGAAGTCTTTCTCGGGTGGCCCATTTCTTCTGCGTGTAATGTTGATCACGCGCCCTGCTATCCCACTCACATAAAAAGCAAGGGTACTTTGTGAATCCAGACTGCTGCCTCAATAGCATGCAAATGATTTTAAGATTACCACAAAGTTGACAACCATATTCGTGATATTTTATTTTATTTAACAATAATTGAAGATTCTCACGTCTCTTTCAAGTGAACAGAGTGAGCAACGGGTACCGAGGCATATTTATTACTATTGTGTAAAAGAACTGCGTTCAAACTTCGTTTTGATGAACGAATAAATGACCTCCAAGATTGAGAGTCATATTTTGCGGCTCCCAAAGTCAATATTTAACCAGGAATGTTAATGCAGTACACCAACGACCCTTTTTGGGAAAAGTAGGGCACGATACCCTTTTCAAGGTTTCTGTACCAAGCGAACAAAATTCCTCGGGCCAGTGGATATTTATCCTGAAGTCTGGATCCCAGAATTTGTGCAGCGTCCTTGGGAAGACCTAAGTATTTTATCAAGTCATTCAGTTCAGTCTGTGTGAAAACTTGTGGTTCGTGTGTTTCACATTCGAAAACGTCCATTTGATCACTCTCGTCAGTATCATTTTCAGAAGACATTTCTTCGCTGGAACTTGCAAATGTGGGTGGAATAGCGAAGTCGGGTTCATGAGGAACTGGCCATATCGCATATGGGACGTCAGAATAAGAAATATATTTCTTACTTCTTGAATTGAGTTGCAGGAACAAAAGTAACAGTCGTTACCGTGGTTTCTTGGCTCTCCCCACACTATAGGAATTCCAAAGACAACGACTTTCGTGCATCTTGACTCCATTGCCTTAGTTGTTCAACACAAATGGTGCAGACTCTGTATGGAGCCCATGGCTTATCTTGATACCCAAGTTTTATACCGAAGTAAGCATGATAAGCTGTTTTTACACAAATGGTAATTTTCCGTCGTTGCTTCAGCAGTGTGAAATTACTGCAGATATAACAAAAAATCCTCTTGAAGACATTTGTAATGAATATATTACTTATTCTGAACACACAACTCAGTATAACCTTACGCTAACACCGAACTACAGTTTCTGCTGGGTCAAAATATAATAACAAAACATATATAGGAATAATTTATAACTCTCTAGTGATTAGGGTAGTGTGGGGTAATTACCTAGATATTCCATTAGCCAACAAATTAGATAAAGCAGTTTTGTATGCATTTTATATGTAATTTGGATTTTCAGTGGTCATTACTAAGAACTTTTCATTATTTGGTTTTTAAAACTAACCAGCAAGTTATTTCCTTATGGGCCGGTCTCCTGAGTAAGTATTCTTGTAGATTTGGCATAGAAAAAAACCTGACCTGATGGATAAAAACTAACATCATGTTTGTTATCAGCGACCCCAAATTAGTAAAGAACACAGGTTAAACTTAAAACAACGAAACCCTTGTAGACCTGTGTTATTTATGTTGAGGCATTCCATACCAATATATTCCTTTAAGTGTTAAGAACTTGTTTGGTTAGCACTTAGACACGAATGGTAGAAATCTTTAAAGTTTCATCGCGTTATCGAAGAAACTGCTCGAATTATTGAATTCTGCTTTAAAGTCGATAATTACTAATTGAATTAAAATTTTCATCGTTAAAATTTAATTTAATTCAATTAATTGACTAAAAGATCTTCTTAATTATAGAGTAGTTGCAGTCTTTACGGGAATTTGCTGTGAATTTGCGAAGGTGCTATTAATAGCAGATTTTGCTCTTAAAACAATTAACACATTATGTTTGTATGGCACATTTAAGCCAGAAAGGAGGATGCATTATGAGCTTTGTGCTTGCAATAATCGCTCTGTACTAGAGCATACATAATGGCTATGAATGTGTAACTAAGTTAAATCCAAATTTACGCTTATAGAATAAAGTAAATCATTATTAGAGGATGGTATAATCCGTTCCCAAATCAGTTAGCACGAAATAAACCTAATTAATAGTATTCAGCGCCCAACTTAATCCTGTTTCCGACTACCCAAAGTACCCACTGGCGACAAGGGAGGATTTCAAGACATTTCAGCTAAATTTCCTGCTTAATGTACCCTTGAGCCTGTGACAGATATGACAGCAGACTAACTTGAGTTCCACAAAGTGAAACAAAAATAAATGCTCCAAAGCGTTCCTGCATACCCAACAACATAATAAAGAGTTTTCGTGGAACAAGTTGGATTATTTATAGTCTTGTAGTTCCTTTTGCATTCGAAGAATATATATAAGCGATATAATATTGCCATCTGATCTGAGGGATCAGATAAAGCAGCATTAAGCATAATATTGTCTGTAAGTAGACCCATTTAACCGCCATTGCTAAATAGAGAGCCCTGCAATTAAGTTAATCGTCATCGTGGTATCCTTTGATCATTTCTCATTGATGATATCGAAGTGGAGGTCGCTCCCGCATTGTAAATGCTCGTTATTCGATTCTCTTCGCGATAGTGCACTTGGTTTATAACGCATTCCTGAGACGAGCGCTTCACATTTTACTAGCTGTAAGTGATACAGGTTAGATGAAACATATTTGTGTATAGCCTTCCTTCATTTTACTCACCAGTAGGATTTCGGAAACGGAAATTGACATTTATATAAAGGAAGTTAACATATTTATACCATAATTAAAATCATTTGAATAAATTTCTCTTCAATTCTTTCTTGATATATTCAGATATTTTTTTATTTCCACCACTATTATTAGTATTGTAAATTTGTTGTCAGAATTAAAACCCGACGATTGCCGCATTTACTGTATGTTTCTTGTTAGAATACTGTAGTTAACGCATTTATCTGGTATTAGCGAAACACCTGGGCTACGTTTCACGTTTGGGTAGGTAGTTAAAAATAATAAATGAGCTCTGGGGAGATGTGAAATATGTACCTACACAGTAATGTTTCGTTCTCGATATAAATAGCCATTTATTTTGTAATGATTTTGTATTTTAGCATTCAGCCGCACGTTCCCTTTAGTAAAAATCCTTGCAGATTGTTTCATTGCTTCGTTCTTCTGATGTCTCTATTTTTTGTTGTAACACCCGGTATTTTTATAGTTCTGCATCACTCGAATTTGTTTCATTTTTTTATATTAACGGGAGATATTGTGTGTTAGTGTAGTTCTGTATTCCCGTGATTGTTATTCTTTTTAGTGAATCATTTAATAGATGGCACCTGGTGCATTTAAAAAAAATGTATCCATCATGAATATACATTTAAAATCATTTTCAAAAATATAATGCAAAAGAA
>JABXWE010031054.1:0-18773 GCA_014611495.1 Limonius californicus
CGACGCGGTCTAAGCCGAAAGTAAATTGTAATATTGACAGTTCGAGAAACCGCGAAAGCCTCAAAGAATATAGATATTGCTATTGTTTGTATATTTCTCACTTGATAGTTGAGGAAAATCAGCTCAATAAATGTAACCAAATGAACGTAAACTTGTATCATCACACTCAATTTTTTTCGTAAATTGGATATGTCGATTCCAAAACTTGGTCAGTATGCGGTTACCCATATTTCTCTGGGACTTTCATTGATCATGACTAGTAACAAGGTTTCACAGCCAGTGAATATATTCCCAAAGCATACAAAAATTAAGATATCAATTTCTTAATGTATAACTGAATAATAAAAAAGTTTCAATTCTACATTATTGTTAAATAGCTCGTGTGTAACACATAAACGGTAAGAGATAAATATTCGATTCAGCGGAAAATTAGTTCAAAACTCCAAGAGCAGTACCTAATGATCTCTATTGTCAAAATGTATCTTGGTTTTCAGTGCAAACTCAGAACTCCTAATGTTCAGTTTGCGTTTGTTATAGCTAATTTCTTTACTATCAATGATATGCCAAAGCAGTTTTGACACTATTAAAGCATGTTTGACAAACAGATTTAAAATCTTCATATATAGCGTCAAACGTTGTTCTAGGTTATGTGTATGATCGCTACTACTTGCTCGCCAACTGTTACTTGCCACCGATTGCTCGCAGTACTAAGTATCACTGCACCAACGCAGAACGCACCTTCGTATGTAATATAATTAACACATCTCTTGATTCACAATTAAAACGTTTACTTTTATTTGAGATACCGTATACACAGAGGAAATATTATTAAAAGAAATAGTTTTTGATATCTTGAAAGTATATTCATTTATGGAAATGGTCTGAGTGAATCCCTGTGTATTAAAATTTAAATATTGCCTCCATGTCAATATGGCAATTTTAACCATGTTTTGAGAAATTAATTTAAAAATATGTACAAAATAAAAATCAGATACAGTTCTAGTTAATTTGATTAGGAACTAAAAAAATAAATATTATCCTATACGAATTCAAATACAAGAACAGGAAACCCTGCTTTGACTATCAACATTCTTTAGAGGAATGTAAGATTTTGAGAATTACCAGCAGAATATGCCCATGCTTACAGATAACAATTACGTTTACGAATAAATTGCTTGTCCGGCGAGCAGTACGCCTGGTGAGCAAGTAGTTGTCGAGCATAGAGGCCTGCGAGCAAACCGTAGGCGAACAAACGATGGCGAGTAAGTGGGAGGACACTGTTAAACATTCACGAAATGGACATACCGATTCCGGTTCTTTAAATAAACGTCAAACGCAGCGATGCTACTATTGGAAACAACTTTCCTTTTTTTGCCGTCTGCTACAAATTTAATGAATCGTAGGTCGCAAATAACGCAATTATAGAGACATACTAAGGTACGAGATAATGATCGTTTATAGAAGTCTGCGAACCAAAGTGGTATACTTTTTTAGAGATTTACTTGGCAGATAACAAAATTGCAGAAAAAAATTAATACTCTAGGAACAGTGCAGATTCTCAACTTAATGAAAATGCATTTCTTCCTTTGGATTGACAGAACAATTAGCTACTATCAAACTTTTAATTACTTTCATAATTGTCTTAGAGCGGTTCTGTAGGTTTTCATAAAATAGTAGAAGAAGCATTTGATTCGTTTGGGTTCTGAAACTGCAGATGGCTAATTTGTTGTTGCTTAGCTTGTATTACCATGCAGATACTATCTAAACAAATTAAAGACAGGTTCTTCTTGATTGATAAATATATTTCTTTTTTTTACTTTTTAAGCCCGTAATTTGTAATATTTTTGTTTTCGCCACTCACAGCAATAAACCAGATTGGCCTATTATCTATGAAAATAAACCCACCAAATGTTATATCAGAAGCAAAAACCAATATCTACAGTAGTGGCATGTACGTTTTTGGCACTTGTTGCAAAAACCAATTAACATCTGGTAAATTTTGCGAATTGTGCAATTTCTGATAGGAAATCTGTGTAAAAAACTGTCTGAACAATGTAAAAGTGTTTCAAGTTAACGTTGATAATAAATAAATCCTGCAAAAGAAATAAAAAATCGAAAATGTTTGTTTCTTCAATCTGCACCAAAAATTGTAGAATTTTCATATATAAGTATATCCTGATAACGGTTAGCATATTTGTTTAATACAATTTCCGGCAATTATCTGTTTTATCCGTTTCCAGTATACCCATCCTACCGTCTTTGGAACGTACTATACAACTAATATGAAAATGTTAACGTAACTGATTGTATTAAAAATATTTAGAACGCTCACTACATTTAGTGATTGGTTATAGTACCGGAAATAGATCATCGTAAAATAGATATTCAGATTAAACTAATAAAAGTTTTTAAACTCAATAGTTTATGAAAACACGTATGAAACCTTTGTAGTAATTAAAGCTGCGCATAAAATATTCGTATTCGCAGTCGAATTCCTAAACAGAAAATTCAATAGAAATCCACGTTATTTTATCATCTTTGTGTATACAAGCCTCGCTTCGACCCACTCGTCGAAACGGATTTGGTTGTGTTGGAAGTTCTATACGCATTTTGAAGTATCCAACAGTTCGCCAACTCTATTAGTTTATAAAATTCTGGGAAGTAAGAAAATTTGTTGCAGCTGCATTTTGTCTGCATCAAATATGCGCATATTCTCCCCACGATTGTCTAAAATATTTGTTGCGTCCCCTCTTTGATGGGTCGTGATTTTTATTCTAAATATCCAACAAAATACATCACCAGATTTTCTTGGCACGAAAATAAAAAATGTATTATCTCATCTCATATTTCCGTTTCCCAGCCGGCAGTTCTCCGAGGAATATATAAATTGCTACCCTTTGACACTTGCTATCATCAATAAATACGGCTCGATTTTTCACCTAGCCTATTTCCCTCCATTAATCATCGACCAGATGTTTAAGATGCAGACATAAAAATGAAATGCCACGGTTACATGGAAAAGATTTTAAAAGGATCTTGTTTTCCTTGAAAAAATTAATCTTCAAATTGTCATAACTTACAATGGGAATATAAATATGTTGCCTGCAGCCTGCAGACAGCCCCTTATATGTGGAGGTTGGGATTATGCACTTTTCCACCAGGAAATATATGGAAAATATGAGTGGACAGGATATTTTTTTGTAGACTCTACAATTTATATAAAGAAAAACGAAGATGTATCTATACGATATTTTTAAAACGAGCCGGGAAAACATTCACCTCTATAAAGGTTTAAGAAAACCAGTGTCAAAATTATTTATCGAATTGGGGATAATTGTATTATTATGCAATTTCGGATGTGTTATTTTGTGCAACAGACCGTCAGATAAACTATAGTCCGCTAGTATATTAATTAAACAAATGAGTTCCATAGATACATGTTTCTACAGAAAGTATTTGACAGTTAAATACATTGAAAAGGAGGATTTATGAAACTTTTCCAATTATACTACTCCTAATTTTCTATAAAAGACAATTTGTTACGGGCCTAACGAGCTTTTTCGTCGAACCGCAACATGATAGGTGGAAGGCCTACAGCTTAGCTCAGAGGAGTAGGGGTGGTTCACGGAAACCGTTTACGGGAAGAAATATTTCTAGTCGTGTACAGGGTATGTCGAAATTAACGGGCGCTACCTTCCAAATCACAGCAGATTACCAGTTCTCGTGGAAGGCCGAGAAGCCAGCAGCTTACGGGAATCGGACTCACCTTTATTGTGCAGCCTCCTATATGTAAAGCTTGCAAAATTCTTGCACACAAAAATAAAAAATAATATAATTCTACTTCTTTTAAATTACTGACACATAATACAAAAAATAACCATTACATTGAAAATGTGTTAATTAATACAAGTGTAATTGAACGTTCAAACCGAGGCTCGCCGTCCCTGGCTTACGGCATTTAATTTCTTAAAACAAATCTACGCAGCCAGTGGCGCCTGGGTTTACAAAAAAAATACAATTTATGATTACTCTTTGCAGTTAACAGAACAAAAGAAAATGACAATTGCCGACCGAAGTTCGCTTATTGTCGCATCAAAAAAAAGGTGCAACACCTGAAACTGGCGAATGAAACCCGAAACAAGATTTCACGGCATAATTAACAATTTTTCCTGCCTTAATTTTGTTCGGTAGGGAGTAGAAAGAGGCACAACTAGGGTGTTACTGAAATCTTCGAACAGCAGAAAAAATTTGCTGGCACGCCTCTGACAACTGGATCGAATGGCACAACGCCACGGGCAGGGACTTTCTTTAACGACGGGGAAAACGGGAGCTTCAGATGCCCAATTTTCCGCTGCTGTAAGGGGTGGTCACTAGTAACTGCAGAGACGACAAAAACGGGATTGGAACCTTTATTCCGACACACGTCGAAAGAACAATTCCACTGAATTGTCTTTGCAAAAAGCTGACACCCTGCTAATAGTTTTAATCCGACACAAGTCGAAGATTCTTTTGCCTTAGGCAAAAAACGAAACGATAACTCAATTAGCAGAAGAGTTGCTACACAACCTGGTATCTCAAAAAGAAAGCACGTCAGTTCATTCTCAAGGCCTAGCGTTCACTCTTTCCCTTAATTTATCAACGGTCTCCGAGATTGTATCGAGTGACCGGGCCGAGCGAAGGTGGAAAGTCGACTGAAGAGAAAACGCAACGCGAATCTCAATATGCAGCAGCAGAAATATTTCATATTGCGAAATATGGTGCAAAAATTCTAGAACAATTTATCACGTAAATTCCCAGAAAACGTGCAGGGCCAAGCGCGCAGACAAAACATTAATCGGCAATTCTGCATGATAACAGAAAAAGGTTTACTAAAAATGTATTTGGGAAATAATAATATTGTAATCGACTTAAGAGCGGCAATTAAAATAAGACTTTAATTCCGATGAAACGGTAAAATCAAAGTGAACCTAACAATTTATTAATAATTTGTATGGAATTTTGACTCTTAATGGTCATAATAATATTATTACATTATTAATCAACGCCTTACGTGTTTTACTAATTTTATCTAAACACAATGTGTTCTATTTATTACCATTAGATAATCTCTATGCAAACGATATCCGCTTTAAAAATTGTTCTGCTTAATAATAGCGTACCGATTGTCCTTATTAGGTACAAAAAAGTGAATTTAAATTGCTTTTAATCTTTCCAACAGTTTCTCCTGGTTTATACGTCATATATAAACAACCATTTTAGAAAATTAATTGACAAAATTTGCAAGAACACATCGAACTAAACGTTCGCTTAAATACCCAATAAATATTACAAGATACGCAAGTTTCGATTTTACATTAAGATTAATGTTATAACTTATTATACATAAGAGATTACACACTAACATTAACGTATACAGGATGATGAAACACTCCAACATTTAACTTATTTATTATTCATATGGGAACAGGTGCACAAGAAATGGTTAATTAATTTAGGTTCTCCTCCACTGCGCAAAAACCGTACCTTCATAAACGCGCATGTTTTTATTATTCGATTTTTATTGCGTTTTCTTAAATAATAAACCTACTACAAATTTACATTGCAAGACTTACATTTAATGAGTATTAAAACTAAGTCTTGTCTTTCAACTAACGTCAACCATTATGGATTTTCATAAATACAGTTCCATTCATTCGCTTTCGCATGCCTCCCGAGAGTTGTTCAATTTTGATAAAATATGTAACTTGAGAATAATTTAATTCTGTAAGCACACAGCGTTCTCAAAAAGGCGACTTTAAAATTTGAAGCATCAACATATTAAAAAATATAAAAATACATCAAATAATTTTTTATCGCAACATAACTTTAAAATTGCTGCCAGTAATACATACCTTACACCGTAAAGCTTCTAGATTAAGTTAGTAAATATTTAAACAAACATTTATTGCTCCTTACTCAAAAATGCCTAACAGCCGATATTATATCTTCAAAATCTGCAAGCTGCATAACATTTTTATTTATACATTGATTTTTTGATTTCAAAGAACGAGGTTGTAGGGAATTGTACGTTCTACAAATTACACAACTTAAAGTGTTTCGTTTGCCTAATTTTGGAGTAACGTTAATAATTAACAGGTGTTGCATATTTAAATCACAAAATAGAAAAATTTAAATAAAAGATTTTTTTTATATTTTATAACATTGATACATAAAACATATGAGAAGAATCACTCATTGATGACCTTCAGAAACTTAATTATCCAGTTCAAATATCTTTGTCCTATTTAATCGTCTAGTCACATTAACATTATTTAATAAATCACTTGCAAGTTGTACACTTGGATGACCACTTAGTCTGCCTCGGTATTTGATGACGAAGTCTTTGATGACATCTTTGGCCCAGGAGATCGTTGTGTATGGTTCAGTTGTTAAACCACTCGGCGTTGGCTATCATGCGTAAAGTTTTACTTTGAAATCGTTGTAGTATTGCGATATTTGATGTTTTTTCATAGCCCCAGAACTGTATTCCGTAAGTCCAAATTAGATGTAGTATTGTTTTATATAATAGCACTTTGTTATTTAGCTATGATTGCGACTTACGCCCCAGCAGCCAATACATCTTTTTTACTTTAATGTCTAATTCTTTTCCTTTGGTTGAGATATGTTTTTTCCATGTTAGCTTTTTGTCAATATACATACCAAGGTATTTGACGTCTTCTTTATCAGGTATAGGAATACCATTTAGTGTAACTACAGATGCAACAATATTTCTCAGAGTGAAAGTTACTGACGCAGACTTGTTTTCATTAACTTTAATTTTCCATGTTTTAAGCCAACATTCTAAAGAATTCAGAGAGTTCTATAAGTTGATAGAGGCCTGGATTGGACCCTTTCGCGATGATAGTATGGCCGTATCGTCAGCAAATGTAGCCCTCAAGGTGTCTTCGTTATAAGGAAAGTCTGTAGTAAACATTTGATACAAAGTGGGACCCAGGACACTCCCTTGAGGAACGCCTGCCTTAATGGCGTAGATTGTTGAAGAGCTGTCTTCGAGTTTAATTTGAAAGTATCTCCCACCAAGGTAAGATTTAAATAGAAGAAAGTATTGATACGGCAGTCTTTTCTTGATTTTATATAGTAATACTGTATACCACATTCGGTCAAATGCTTGACTTACATCCAGGAATACTGCTGAACATACACGTTTTTCTTCAAAGTATCTCTCGATATTGTTCACGACTCTATGAATCCGTTTCACTGTTGAATATTTCGGCGGAAGCCGAACTGATGATGAGGAATTAACTCTATTTCTTCTAAGACGGGTCTCAATCTGTTCAAAATTATTTTTTCCAATAATGTGGATAGGACTGGCATCAGTGAAATTGGTCTGCAGGACGTTGTTTGGCACCTCAATATCAATTGCTGTATTTAGTAATTGTACCATTGTTAATTTCTAATTTAAGTAGCCTCGAAAATCTTTCCATATGGTATAGCTGTTATAGAGAGTGGGTCTTCTTTGCTTTTTTATTACAGACATACTTAATGTGCATATTATGGACGCATGGTCTGAGACTAGATCCCCGAATGCAATAGCATCAACATAATTGTTAGAAACTCCCTTAGTGACAAAGAAGTCTAATGTATATTTTATTGAAATCTCTTAGCCAATATGTGGGTCTACCTGAAGCTATATGGCTATAATTATTTGCTATATTAGTTTTATGTATGCCTTTTGGATTTATAAGACTGGAACCCCTTGAAGGATGTTTAGAATTAAAATCGCCCCTTGCTATAAATTTGTTCCCCAGTTTTCTGAAAAATTCTTCGAACTGATTCTGTTTTATTGAGTGTCTGTGAGGACAGTAAACTGCCGACACTACCAAGTATCCATTGAAGCCCTTAGCTCTGACATTGGTTGCTTGTAAGTGACTGGTCTCAAACTTTTCCATTTCATAATGTGAAATTTTATTACTAATAATGATTGCAGATTCGGCATGGGCGGTATTATCAGGATGGCATGTGCAATAAGTACCATAATTGTCTATTTTTTGTATCTTCAGAAATACCTCAACCTCTGATCGATGCTGTGATAGTCCATTCGCATTCCATAAAGCTATTCTTAGTGTATCCATTAATGTTAAATTGTATTTAACATGTTTGTAAGTAGACTAAGCATCGTGCTGCTCTGACTCATAAGTTGGTTAAACATGGCTTCAAATTTTCGGTATTTTGCAGTTGCCCTGTAGCAACTAGATCGTAGTTTGGTAGATAGGTTTTTGTAGTTGTTTTGGACGACTCGGTATAGTTACGATTTTCTGCTGGTCTCGTTCTTACTACAGTATTATAATTTCCTCTTTTTGCTTACAGTTGTTGGTAGACTTAGCAACCTTTGTAGTTCGCTGGGTGCGGGCCATCACATAACGCACATTTAGCGGGCGTTTCTTTGGACTTGACACATGTAAAAGTATTGTGCCCCGCTCCACATGTAACACATTGATAGGCTTTCCTGCAATCGATTTTGGTATGTCCACACGCTTGACAATGGGTACATTAAATTATAACATTTTTCTTACTTGATGGCTCTACAGAAACTTGCATGTTGAGTAAGAACTTTAAGTCATATATATCTTTGTTGTTTGGCGCAGGTACCACGTCAATAAAGAATAATGGAAGGGGACTTTTGTTTATCCTGTGCCTTATATTCACGATATTTCGTACCGTAGTCCTTTCTCTTTTAGCTCTTCTTTTATTAGGTTAGTGTTAACGTTTGGATGCAGATTTCTGATGACTACTCTATATGCCCTTTGCTCTCTAATTTGATACGTATGATACATTATTTTTTCATCTTCAAGATGTTTAACAAGATTTCTGTAAGTATCTGACGTATTGGTATTTATTCTCACAATATTATCTGCTAACGTTTTTTTAAGTGTATTGTTCGCTTTCTGGTATTTCAGCTAAGTTGTTAAATATTTCATCATATTTAATAACTCTATGTATATAAACTGGAGGAGGTTTGATAGCTTAGGTTGTGCGTTCTCTTCATTTGTATCCATGTTTAATTGAGGGTTATCTATTTCTGTATTATTTAGGACATCGAATCTATTGTTGCTGACTATTTGACTTACAGTTTCTGTTAAACTTTCCGTAGAGCGATAAGATTTTTTACTTTTTTTAACTACTACCTGTCATTCATGGAAGCTTGTTTGTTGGACATCTTCATTTACTTCGATGGCTGATTGTTGTACATTGGCGCTTAATTGCGTTGTTAGTAGTGTATTATTTATGTACGGAAAATAAATGTAGCCTTGATTTGATAATTGAGATAAAGGTGCGTATGAATTTGAAAATATTGATTGACTTACGAACGCAAATTGTTGGGGCACCAAGGACGTTTGCTGCTGTTGAGAATAATACATCTTTCTATGCAGATAAACTTACTTTTACGAAAGGTCTTATCGTAATCACTTATGCACTGGTGGACGAGTGCATGCACTGATATCACGACTCATCAGATTTTATTTATGTATTAATTTACTGCTCAATTGCATACATTAATATAAAGCTGCAGTTATAATATATAAGCTTATAATACTATATAAAACGTGGATTATGAACAGGTGAGCGTTAAATAAACCACCATATAAGACCAATTAAACCTGATTTCTTCCCATTTATATTTATCACTACTTCAATTATCCGGTTGTTAAACTTTTTTGGTAGAATATTAATTTCCTATTCGGTGTTTGTAATCTATCTATTATTTGGACGATATTATCTTCAATTACTGTTTCGTGTACTTTCCAAAGTTTATAAATTTAGTATCTGTTTCTGAAATGAAGTTTCGAGAAAGCGCCAATGTACTCCTACTCAATTATTTCCGAACGAGCAAGTACAAAGTGAACAACTGATAACATGAAATGTAATAATAATGGATAACCCACTTAAGGTGCGGATTTCGACGTTCCGATTTCGATTAGCACCAAATAAACAGTATTACGGATTCGGAAGCGGATGTTCCGTTATCAATAATACATTGCAACTTCATTTCTGAAACTAATGTCTAACGCACATAAAGCATTATTTTATCCGGATGGAGACCAGCAGCGGTTTCATAATATATGGATCTGCAGGACTGAGAGCTTGTAGTCTCGGTCCGGTGTCTGCGAAATATTTTAAGAGATGTTTGAGCCGTACGAAAATAACCCTTAAGAAGCGACAACCCTAGATGCAATTTTCACAACGGGTCGGCATTATTTGCATATTACCGGTTTACCGCCGAGATAATATATATCCAATTTAATAACGTCAGATGTACAATCTGCTGTGTTTTGACCGAGCTTTTTAAGTTTCTGAAATATTTTTACGCCTCCCTAAACTGCACATTACAAGATGAGCCTCTTCCTTGACAAAAGCTTGGATTAGTTTTTTGTTCGTTAGTCAGCTGAAAATGAGTAAGCGAAAATTAACATAATGTTTTTCGTTTCCAAGCACAAGATTCTATTAAGCTTGAGTCGATGTAGATGTAATTAAAAATGCGCATTTCTAAAACTTTTTAAGAGTGAAAAAGTTAGACTAATTTAAACTTCCTACAAGTTTAATTATTTTTTTCCATGTAAGCGTTTACCGTTTAAAACACGATTTTATTTTTTAATACGCACATCAATGTTTTCCGATCTATCGCTGGTAGAATTGAATGACTTTATGCTCGGGGCTACGCAATTAATTGCAGTGTTAATTGAGAGCACTAGTTATATTCAAATTAAATGTAAAATGGGGTATGTTGCTTAGTATTTTTAAATAATTGTGTCGAAACGGGAATAAAGAATGCTCTTTGCACAAATGATATTATTACCATAAAACATTATTTAATTAATTCTATGGCAAATAGCAGTCCATTATGAGGTAATCGCAGGATTCGCATTTATATTCTGTAATCTAATTAGCAACTGATATTGCATGACAGCAAAATTCATAATAATGATGATATAACTTATGTGGGATCGATATTTAAGCAAATATTTTTATTGAAATTTTCACAAACTTAAAATAGATATGTTCATTACATTGTAATTATAACGGACACAGATATTTTTCTATGGCAATTTAAAATTACATTATTCATTTTTTCACTTACAACACCCAGTCCACAACGCAAATAATTAATGTATAAAGCAATTCTTACTACAAGTTAACTATTTAAAGTTAAAGTAATCAAAGCGCGGCAATAGTAATACCAAATTACTTGTTATTACGAAAAGCAAGACAATCTATTTCCTGTTAACTTTACCAATGCAGACGTTGTAAATAATCCACTAGTTTGAATTGTTCTAGAATTTAAAATATGATTGTTTCAATAAATAATTATATAATCCTCTGTTAGAAAGCCCCTTAAATTTCACATAAACAAATATATTCGCAAATTAACGTATTTTTACGAAAACGTTAACTTCTTACAGTCCGAACAAACCTAACAGTTATGCAGTGGTATTGTACTGGATAAAATAGAATAAACTATATTTTATAAAATAATCATTAAAATACTTGAGCATGCCCTTTTACTAGGTAATTCAATTTTGTTTACTGTTTAATATTAATTTGCTATAAATAGCTTGTATTTTTCTGCGATCTACATTAGATTCGAGTCAAGCTACCCTAAGTAGAACTAAAAGATGTTTAAACCGGCGAACCCACTTAGTTTTCACAATTCTTACTTTGGTGGAAATATCATAGTACTTACTGATCTAAAAACATATCAATTAGTTTAAAAACTATTATCAGTATTTTCAAGTTAGTATAGGTACACCGGTTGATGTCACCAAGTAACAAGCTCAAATTAGGGTATTTTATTGTCACCGTAGCTACGTCAATAAGTGACCTTTAGAACTGCAGCTTCTTGTAACTGATAGAAAACATGACCACGAAAACTATCGAAAAATCATAAGAAGTGATAAGAAAATTGCCGAAGGTAGTGCAAAAATACGGTAAAGTCAATCTAAGTTTGTAATATATCTAACCCTACTTTAAAAAAAGTTAGGTTCATTACAAACTACAGTTTTTTACCAATATACATAATATGGATAATTCCAATGTCAAGATTCTTCTCACCGGGAAACCCACATATTGGCCTTCGGATACAACGAAAACTACACTCTTAAAAAACAAAACAAAACCACTTATGCTGTAAAACAACAAAACTAATTGGGATATCTTTAAAGAGTTAATCAAAGAAAAGCTACAAGCTCACATTCCTCTGACGAATAAGGGAGACATAGAGTTCGATACAGGTCACCTAACTCACTTGAATTGTGATTTATGCAAGAAGCGGTCTGGGAATCATCACCAATGGCAGAACATAGAAGCCAATGAAACATCTAACCAATGTTCATCAAAGAAAAATTGAAGAAAAACGCAAACTGAGGAAAAAGTGGCAGACCACTCACAATCCGAGTGATAAGACCAACTACAACACGGCTGTCAAAAGACTTACAAAACTTCTAAATGAACACAGGAACTATGGAGTACAGGAATACCTGGAGAGTCTTACAGCTACTAATGCCACAGATTACACATTGCGGAAGGCAACAAGGAAACTAAAACGACCACAAATCCGTGTCTAACCTATAAAAACAACATCAGGACATTGAGTGAGAGATACTAGCAAGAAGGCAGAACACTTCACGCCATACCCAAGAGAATGCCATCCACAACAGGAAGAAGAAATACTCAAATCTCTTAACTTACCAATTTAAAGGATAAGCAAAAAGCAGATACGCTCCATCATACAGACAGATCTCAATAAAAATAAGGCTCCTGGATTTGATCTGATCACAGGCAAAGTTGTCAAAGAACTGCTTAGTGCCGCTATCAAAATGATCACAATGGTTTTTAATTCTATCCTGCGACTGGGTTATGTACTACCGCAGTGGGAGATCGTTCAAGTAATCGTAATTCCAAAACCATGCAAGGACGAGACACTACTCACATTATATCGCCCCGTTAATCTGCTGCCCACACTGTCGAAAATCTACGAAAAACACCAGAAGTTACGCCATTACTCACAAATCTAATACCTAAACATTAGCTTGGCTTTAGCAAACAACATTCGACTGTAATGCAAGTCCATCGAGTGGCTACGAAGATCAGAAATGATCTAGAAAGAAAAAGATACTGTTCTACATTCTTCGATATTATAGACATTCGGCAAGGTGCGGCATTACTATTTATTGTGCAAAACCAAGCAAACATTGCCTCATAACCATTACCAAGTATTGAGATCCTACCTTACTAATAGGCACTTCTTTGTGAGATATCAAGAAGCTCAAACAACACTTCATCCAATCCTATCAGGGGTACCGGAAGGGAGTGTACTCGGCTCAACTATATACCTGCTCTTCACAGCGGACTTGCTAACGTCAAGAAACACGGTGGTGCCGACATTCGCTGATGATACTGCGATCATAGCGTCAAACTTAAAAGCAGACATAGCTTCAAGTAACCTGCAGTTTCACCTAAATAAAATACCAGAATGCTCCCCTGCCCCATCCCCTTCAACAACCAACAACTCCCCCGGCGAGAAGAAGCCAAATATCTTGGCATTCATCTTGACATGGGGTTAACCTAGGCACCACATACAAGAGCTAAAAGAAAGTAGCTTAATCTAACTTTCTCCAAAATGTTTTGGCTAATCGGTTGAAAATCTCAGCTATGAACATAGAACAAAATCCTGATATATAAATGCATAATAAAACCAATCTGGATTTACGGGGTACAGCTGTGGGGTACTGCAAGCGCAACAAACATCTGAAACATTCAGACGTTTCAATCAAATGTGTTAAACGAGATAGTGTTCGAAGATACCATCCAAAGGACGCCGTACATCACAACATACAAACAGTGCAGGAAGTGATCTGTGAACTTAATGCAAAATACTTGAGTCGTCTACCCCATCATCGTAATGCTTATGCAATGCAACTACTGTTTGACCGCAGAATCAAACGCCTTAAACGATGTGATCCCTTAGATCTATCGAATGGACACTAATTCAGGTCGTGTATCAATAAAATCATGTACTCAAGCTCTACTATAAGTATGCTAAAATAAATTACAGGACTACCCAAATGGGTAAGGTCCTACGATCTCATTTGAAACTGTACTTACCATATAAAGTTACTGAATATCTTTTGTGATAGATTGTAATTAATCATGGATTCAAAAAAAATAGATTCATCAAAATTTCTTAAAACTGAAACAATGGCAAGACTCTGCAATAAATATATTTTGTCGTATATTATAAGCGGTGTTTTTACATTGACTGCACATTTCTTACAGTGTTCAGTTAGATGGTCTAAAGCTGCGGAAAAGGTAGGGAAACAAATATGAAGGTTTATCGATGTAAAAAGTTACATTTAATATTGAATTACTAGATCGGTTTAGGATCTTCTTGATCATTCCACCAAAAGTTACACTGTGCTCTCAAACTAACATTTTAATGGATATGCATACGGTAACTCTAAGAATATTTTCAGAGTTTAGTTGATTTTATCGCTCCCTATCCTAAGCAAGCAGCGGTGCCTTCGAATGTTGGTGTAATATCTTCTTGAGAAGTCATCTCTTAGGGCTTACGCAATGTCGTAGTACCTCAAATTGAATGATGCTGATAGGTAATATTATCAAAGCTTTGGTAATGCTACTGCAACAATTAGCGAAACACAATTAATTCGATGATAACGCGGTCTAAACCCGAAGAGATGACTTCATTAGAAACAAACCACACCAACCTGAAGCTTCATATCGTTTTGAGATATCGAACCACCATTGTGAAGACCTACTCCTTCTCATTTTACATATAGCTTTACCTTGTGAAACGGTTTTGGTTTTCTACTTGACGCGTAATATGACCAAGGAATTGTAGAATTCAGGTAGACATTAGGTCGAATAATCGATGGCGTGATTGTAGGCGCCAACAGTACATTTCAAATGCGTCTGTACATCACTTTTACATATCCACCATGTCTCAGCAGTATATGGCAAAATGGAAAATACACGCGTCTTGACTAGTCTGATTTTTGTGGTTTTACCACTTTACTCACTTTACCAAGTTGAATACGTCTACAAACTTTTAAAGTTAATCATTAATCCGAGATAGATAACTTGTGGTAATTTTCTACCTTGCAATATGTCGAATCAGAAAGTGTTTCACATTTTCTCCGTCAGCTGATATTGTAACGTTTCGCCCGGTTGCTTATTGGGGGACGAGAACGCTCCAAAATGTATACCCTGGGTACGCTCTTGAGTTGCCCAGAATTCAATTACAAGTGCTTGGAAAAAATAAATTTATTAAATGTTACTTAAATATATGTACAAAATATATGTAAAATAAATATGTCTCTAATTTTAAGTAATGGAAAAATAACAATAATTAATCCACTGGTTTTCCTTGGTCGCCCGGATGTCACCCCCGGGTCAGTGGGCCGATTAGCTCGCCTCGTAGATCTGAATGTCTTGCGGTTTACAAGATGTCCACCTGATCTGTCGAACCTAATTTTTCAACATAAACAAACGAATTAGTTATGTTTTGTTTTCGCAAAGAATCAAACTTCCTTGCAATTGGATAAACGGAGTTTGTGATTCGGAACGCGGGAAAGCGTGATGGAAAATTTTCAGGTTATAATTTACACGTGCAATGTGAGAAAATGTGATTGCTAAGCAGAGTGAAATCTGAGAAGACAAAACAATGACAAATTCTTGTGCGGAGGTACACCTGTGTTCCGTCGACAGTGGACAGCCACAAAATTAACAATCTGTATGTATTCAGTTTCAAATTTTACGGTAACAAATATTCAAACAGGAGATTTTATTTTAATCAGGTTTCCTGGAATTTCAAATACTCAAACGATGCAATTTTAAAAGTGCAGTTGTTTTATATATATAATTCAACCTAGCTTTGCTGGATAAAATCTGACCAGGACAGGATTCTGAATTTTACAGTGAATATGCCGGGCACACGGAACAGGCAATCTACTTACTCGACTGAAACTTCTCCAGTTCAAAGCAACGAGATTGTAACTAATTTCACCCTACAAATCAGCACGAAAATACTCCGTGACGGAATTTGTAGAAAGCTTTGAACTGTTTAAAAAAATACTCCAAAGCAATTCAAATATGTCAGCGGGAACTACAAAAATTTGACGTCTAGTGAAGTTCCTCCGCGCATTACGACAAACATTGTACAGGGTGCTCAGCTAGCAAACAGCATAAATTATTAAGGCTTATTTACTTCGTCGATTCAGCCACCTACTCGATAAGCAGTAATAATCGCAAAAAGAAACTTATAGCGATGGTAGCCGATTCAAACACCGGCACACTAACGATAAAATGTCTGTGACAGGGACGGGGCACTCAAATGAACGAGCCAAGCAGGTTAAATATTTACACTTTCCAACTTCAATTTCAAAACGTGCTAGAAATCCAACGGCGGTATAAATTTGACAAATTACTACCATGGCTGTCGACTAGCGAAGCCCACTGGATCACTCAGCTTCGGAATCTGTAACTGGAATCTAAAAATTATTAAATTTGTTAATACAGCAACGGCGAAAACACTGGAAAATTATTAATTCACTTTCGGGTACGTATACGGAATTATTAAACGAATTTTACTACAAAGGTTAATTTCAGGATCGAATTTTCAACACTAGGATCTTTTAAGAATACTCTTAAAAGAAGGTCGAGGAATATTTCTGACTTTGGACTAAACCAAAGCCAGGAAATAAAGTGTCTTTCAAATGGCCGCGCTTGCAGTTTTATACTGGCCATTTTTCCGTTTCCGACATGCGCACACCCCACTCTTGTTTGGAGGGTTCGCATGTTTCTGGAAGATTTTCGATTCACGGCTGCTGGCAGATGTTTGTTGACGCTACTTTTTATCTCAAAATGTTAAACCCTCGTGTAATTGGTAATTAACACAACTAATCACTTCTTCACCATTTTGACCCGTTACAATATTATTTTGATTTTGCTACTATTTACTTTTAAGCCGTATTCGCTGCTTACAGTTTCTAATCTGTATATGACAGCCTTGGATTTTACCTTCATCCTTCGCTATTAAAGTTGTATCAGAGAATCGTAGTTTCAATATTTTGCGACCATCAATCACTACGTCACCATCCCAGTTTTCCCAAACGAACTGAATTACGTGTTCAGGATATGCGTTGAATAGTAAACGCGAAAAGATACAACCCTGGTGCACACCTTCCTTACTGCTCAGACGTAATACCGTTACTTCTGACCATTGCTGTGGTATTTTGGTAAATTACAGTAGAGTAAGCGATATTAAAATATACGATTTACAAACCTATTACTTACAGAAACCATAATAAAGACTTTTTAAACTTACAAAGTTTCCACTTGCGTTTATTTCATAAACATACTAGGAAAATCTACATTCTTTTATGTCGTTGACTTAGCATATATGGATTTCTTTTTTTCCATTCATTCATACTACCCCCCCTGAACCGTTTTCGCATTACTTCAGGGGGGTGTGGGCGTTCCGTACACACTAACCATTCATGTAACATGCACCCTAAACTTAACTAAGTGAAATACGGTCTCCTCAGCCGGAGTTTGAACACACGGCCGATCGGCCGCATTTCGCTATAACCTCGAGTGACAGCGTTATTCGCACTGCTCCACCGAGGTCCCTATCACTTCTTTTTAGAGTGCTTTATCTCTTACGAGATGTAGCGATCTTCTTCTTCTTCCCTATAAAAGTCCCCATAAAAAGCTTTCAATCCTCATAAAGGCAATCTTTAAGTACTATACTATAATTTGTTTAAACAATCTATTTGTACAATTTAACGTAGCGTAACATGCATAACGGGGTCTGGGTAGGCGAGTAGTTCTCCTGTTTACAGCCAAGGCCACAGAGAATCTTAGGACGTTCAGAGTGGGTTCGATACTGTGCTCCAGTGATACCGATTTCTCTTAGATCTAGATAGTTTCTAAGTTATATCACGTTTAGATAAGGTATGATAGTTACAATAAGCGCCAGTGGCTTCGGAGTGTTAAGGGCCGAACAAAAAAAGTTTCGATAAAGTATTGGTTGTCTTTACAAGCTGGCCCATTTAAGAATGAGACTCTACAGTTAGGAAAAGTCAACCTAAATTTCATATTATATAGCAGCCAACAGTTACAGTGCGATTGACAGATATAAATAACCAATTTTAGCACCATTATTATGGAACTCGTGTAGGTTGTCGTGTAATGTAATGTACAGGGTGTCTCATTTTTGATGTTTTTGCAGGGTATCTCGGAAACCATGACAGATATCAAAAAACTAACTAAGCAGTCTCGGGCTCTTTTTTTGAGAAAATAACAACAGCGCAAACAGATCTTTGCTATGGCGATCGGTTAGGGAGCTATAGGGTGATTGTTAAAATTTGGCTATTTTTAAAATTGTTTTTATCTCGGTTATTATTAGATGTGCAGAATAATTTTAAATCAGTCTTTTACATAGTTTTTCCTGCAGAATCCATTGACGTCCTCACTAGTTTACTATGGGTTACAGGAACGGAGCAATGGAATAAATTTGTGTTTTTTTAAATGGAACACCCTGTATATTTTTGCGTAATTATTTTAATCTTCAAATTTTCTTTACGAATATATAATATACTCTATATATAATCATTATAATTAAGCTGAAAAATGATATTTTAGTAACATTAACGTCCAAAATGGTAACAAATAGATAAAATGAAACTACATTAAATGTT
>JABXWE010031055.1:0-11091 GCA_014611495.1 Limonius californicus
TTGTGGACTGATGAAGCTACGTTAATCAGAACTGGAACATTTAATATTCATAACATGCACCAATGGACTTATGGAAACCCCCATGCACTGTACCAAACAAATCATCAAGTTCGGTTTAGCGTTAATGTGTGGGGTGGTATTATTGGTAATAGGCTTACAGGACCACACATTTTGCCTAATCGCCTAAATGCGAATAATTTTGTTGAATTCTCAGACACCGATTTTAGGGATCTATTAGATGATGATTTACCAAGAAATTCGTTTTTTTTTTTTAAATGGACGGGGCACCAGCACACTGTAGAATTCAAACACGAGAATGGTTAAATCATGAATTTACTGAACGATGGATTACCTCGGATTACCTTGGCCACCAAGCAGCCCAAATTTAAGCGGTCTTGATTTTTCTTGTGGGGAACATTAAATGCATTTGTGTATGCAGCGGAAATTGATACTGTAGACTCTACTCTTTATTTAAACACCATAGTTTTGCAGCGTATGTAATCACATACAATGCGGAAAAGTCTGTCACACTGACCGACATAAATCATAAATTATGAGATTTGTTCAACTGACAACAATCTTTGATCAAAATAGCCTTGAAACCAAATGAAATAATTCAAATGACGTTTGTTAATGTTAGTAGTATTTGTAAGCAACACATTAATAACCTTCTGGCGTTTGAATTTGATTCTGACTTTTAAAATTTCAACTTTAAAATGGCGTTCGTTCTTGAGAATCTGTGCAAGTTTGATCGGCGTGCGGTCCTACAATTTGTATTCGCTGAAGGTGTGCAGCCATTGCAGATTCATACGCGAATGCAAGTAGTGTATGGAAATGCATGTATTGCGTACCCAACTGTGAAGGAATGGTGCCGAAAATTTAAGAACGGAAAAGAGGGAACAATGGATGAGCTGCGACCAGATTCACGGTTATCGCCATTAACAGAAAACATTATGGCATGTGTGGAAGGTCTTATTAGAGAAAATCGTCGAATTATAATTAGAGGAATTTCAGAGATTGTGGGTGCGAGTGTAGGATCTGTCTACAGTATTGTTCGTAATTTAGGTTACAGCAAAGTTTGCTCGCAATGGATTCCTCGCCTTTTGCATAACGGACAAAAATGCTTGCGAATTGGCGTCTTCTGTCAACAGTTGCTGGTGACGAAACTTGGTGCCCTTACTACGAGCCATCCAGTACGTTACCGTCGATGCAGTGGAAACGTCCAAGTTCACCACCATCGAAGAAGTTTAAAGCACAACCTTCTGCAGCCAAGGTGATGTTAACATTTTTTTTTTTGACAATGATGGACCCTTGTTGATAGAGTTTAACGAACCTGGAGTAAATGCCAATGTAAATCCGTATCATGAAACATTGAATAAGCTTCATCAAGCAATAAGATGGAAACGTCGAGGAAGAAAGGTGTCATTTTGCTGCACGACAAGTACGTCGATATCGAGCAGAAAGACGAAATCTAGAGTTTGTTGAAAGACGCTATACAGCTTTAACACCTGGAGTTATGGTTTGGGGTGTGATTTGTTTCGGTAGAAGATCACCTCTTGTGTTCGTCCAGGCACTTTAAATGCATAACGCACGTCCACACACTGCAAACATTACCAGAACGTACCTCCAACAAGCACAACTGCAAATGTTCGCTAGCCTGCACGATAACCGGACTTATCGCCGATCGAACATCTTTGGCACATGATGCCCATGATGGGCCGGCGACTAAGATTATTGCCAAGAGCTGCTAATAACTTAGACGACGTGAGACACCAACTTGAGGTTATATGGAACGAGAAACCCCAGGAGAACATAGACCACTTGATAGAAAGCATGCCATGACGAGTAAATGCTTGCATTGCTGTTCATGGCGATGCTACACATTATTAATTTTGTTTTCGTTGTTGTTATTGTTTCCTTATAATTGTTAATCTTTTTTATTGAAAACCTGGTCATTTCATACGCAATAATGAAACATTATTTTAGCAAAGTTTCAAACCCGTAGCTTCATGTTTAATGGGTGGTGCATTTTATATGAAACGAAGTGTATATAAAGGATTGGGCAGAAGTACGGAACAATGCAAATATCTTTACTACGGCAACAGCAATTTCGCCAGAATGTTCTACATGAAACTTTCGATATACGGAGGATGCAATCACAGTATAACAATATGCTACGCATACAGTACCGACAAAGAGCCGAATTTCTGTCGCTAATTTTGTTTGCGCATGCGTTAATTTGTACTATCCGCAAAATGGAGATGCTCGATCAGCTGAAATCACTTAAATAAAGTATTCTTAGTTATTAGTTATTCTACACAACTTTTTCCCATATTGGTTCGGAAAATTGTAAAGAAGATTTTGATGTTCTGCTGTCAAAATTTTCAAATGTAGCTTCTGATATTGAAAAATTAAATTCTATGGCTCCAAAGGAAGAGACTGAGGAAACATTACATTTTAAGCTTAATACACAAACTTCAGACTTCTACAACAATAGTGTAACGGAAGAAAATGCCATGAGATATATATGCGGATATATTAGAAGTGCCTTTTCCAACACACCTGCCACGTGTGTGAAAATTATTCAAAATCACACACTGAACTAGATGTTTCGTCGTTGTTCTGCCATTTTAACAATTACAATGACAAAACTATGTTTGGAAATTTAAATATGCCTGATGACGATTTTTTCAACATACAATAATACTAGAAAAGGCATTTTTTGAAATGATCGAAACCATTAAAGAGAAAAATGTGCTATTGCAATTTTATAAAAAACTTAAAAATATTACCTTTATACATCCTTGTGTAGATTTCCCATATGATTATCTTATTAAATTGTACTGCAGACTCCGTTTATTCTATTATTTAAAAACATGAAATTGAAAAGTGGAAGTAGCAGTAGAAAATTATCAATTGTATGTAATAAATAAAATAAAACAATACTTACTGGCTATTGTCTTTCACCTCATAAGGACAACCAATGCCTAGAAACGTCTAAAAACGTTGCTGTTGCGATTAACACCGCATCGCAAATAAATTTGAATTTACGCGCGAGTACTATCCTCAAAATGGTGGACTGTGTTGAAGGTCACTCAGTTTGGCGACTAGAACATCAAAGGGGCCGACAAACTTTGTCGCTACTGTATGCGTAGCATATTGTTATACATATTGTTATACTGTGGATGCAATGAAGGTGTGAGCGGTTTAACAATATTATATATTTAGCCTCAAAAGATGGCGCTATCTACATAGCTCCCGGGTAATATTACTTTTACAGAATATAAAAACGTGAGATCGGTAACATCTAGTGTGGTATAGTTTCCTCAACTAAATATACGAATATTACTTATTGCAAATTTTTGAAATCCCATTGTATTATTGTACATATTAAACGGGATGTAATACAATAACAAAAAGCAACATTTAAATTGTAAATATTTATTCTAAAGAGGGTTTGCTGTAAAGTTGGGAAATATTACCGTGATAGTTCAGTATTTTTCAAGAAATTTTAGAATGGTTTCATAAGAACACATTATATTATTAAGTATAATGATAAAAGAACTATTACGCTTGAGTCACAGAAATATACCTGCTACATTAAAAGATAAACATGGAGTCATCATTACCACTATTGAAGGTAAGATACAGAGATCAAAGAAATACATCGAAGCGTTATTTTACTACAACAGAGCAGAAAAGTTTGACATACAAAAAAATAAAGCGGAAAAGCTATGGGGCCAGACGAAATACATGCCGAACTATTAAAATACATTGTTGGAGATAGTACACATGTCTCAACTGATTTATTTAACACGATATATAAGAATGGAATAATAGCCGAGGAATGGTTTGTATCTACATTTATTACACTCTCAAAGAAGAATAAAGCAACATAATATAATGACTATCGCATTATAAGTTTAATGTGCCAGATATTGAAGGTATTTCTTAAAATAAATCATGCACGTTTACATCAAAATTGTGAATAAGATATTTCCAACAACCAGTGGGGCTTCAGGAACGGATCGGGGGACTAGAAAAACACTATTTGCCGTTAATGTATTAACGTGAAGATTCGTGGATGTTAATAGAAATTTATATGTAGGCTTCATCGGTTACAATAAAGCGTTTGTTAAAGTTCAACATCAGCTGCTATTAGACATTTTCTGTAAACTACATATTATTTTTAGACATATCAGGATCATATCGAACCTTTACTGGTATCAGAAAGTTGCAGTGAAACTATATTACAATTTTAGCGAAAAAATTGAAATATGCCGAGGTGTCAGGCAAGGATGTATAATTGTATATTGTCACCAACCTTATTTAATACGATTTCGAGGCAATTTCGCATGAAACATTGACGAACGAATGTGCTGGAATAACAATTAACAGAATAAACGTAAAGTACGTCTGATACGCAGACGATACAATACAAGACAATGAGAAAGATCTACAACGGCTACTTAAAAATTAAAATTAGAAAACTGAGGAGTCTTAAAATTAATGTTAATAGAACAAAATGCAGCAATTAATAGAATGATTAATAATAATATTGTACATTGTACAGCAACGAGTAAATGAAGCAGTTATGATTCGACAAAACAATATGCTTCAAAATCTAGAAGGGAGCATGAAATGTATAGAAGTTGGGGGTAGCCACTTTGAGCAATTGCTGTAATTTACAAAATAAAAACTTAAAACGTAGTCAATATTTCCTTACTAGTTATGTACTGTTAGTTCAAAAATGCAAGCAGCACATTAAAATTGGAATATTATCATGAAGAAGGTCTAGTATGCCTGTATACTATCTCCTTAGGTTCCATGGATCCAAGGATCCAAGGGTAACTTAATTTTTTTTAGGTAGCTCTAGGGGTCAATTTCCCCATTTTTGAAACCACCGTCTTTTTCTGAATTCGGTAATGTAGTACATGCGTATTTTATCTTTTAAATAAACTTCAAAAAAACGTTGCATACTTCATTAAAAAAATTAAATCTGGGTTTTTGAAAATACAATAAAACAAACTTACAATTTTAGATAAAACGGAAAAAATTACAACAGGTGTTCAAAGTGCTCTCCGTTCACTTCTTGGCAATAATGAACACGTTGAACGAAGTTTTGCAACGAATCAATCAATGTATTTGGTGAAATACTGGCAATTTCGTTCGTTATTCGTTCATGCAACTCTTTCAAATGCATTGGTCTGTTAACATGAACCCAATTTTTGACATGACCCCACAAAAAAAAGTCGAGCGGAGTTAAACCTGGTGACCTGGCTGGCCATTCGTTTGTTCCTTTCCGTCCTATCCATCTACCAGGAAATGTCTCATTTAAATACTGCGTAGTTGAAGTCCAAAATAAGGTGGTGCTCCGTCTTGATGGAACCATATGGTATCAGCTGGCCGATTCGGATTTTCGTAGTTCGGGAATATTTGTCTTAGTCGGGGTATAACATGTTGTTGCAAAAGTTGCAGATATCGCTCAGAAGTTAAATTGCCTTTAAGGAAAAATGGACCTACAACATTCCGACCAAAGATGCCACACCAAACATTAATTTTTTGTGGGCGCTGGGTATAAAACTCCTCCATCCAATGCGGATTACTGTCTCACCAAAATCTGCAGTTAACATGCCCATTTAAACAAAAAGTAGATTCATCAGAAAACAGCACCTTGTTAATGAAGTTGCCGTCCTGTGTTATCCTGTGCATCATTATTTCACAAAATTCAATCCTGCGGTCAAAATCATCTTCGCTCAATTCTTGCAGCAAGTGAATTTTGTAGGGATGGTACTTTTCCCGTTTCAATATTTTTTGAATTCATCCTCTAATCATATTATGGTTGAATGCCAACTGTTGTACAGAAGTGTTTGGATTTTCTATAACGTCTAACATAACATTCAAAGAGTTGTCGTCATTTGTAACATTGTTTAACCGTCCAGATTTTGGTCGATTATTAACACCCCCAGTTTCATTAAACCTCTGCAATGTCTTTGAAACCGTTGATTTGGAGATCGGCCCTCGCTCAGGATGAATTTCATTGAAAGGAGCTACTACTTCAGCGCAGCTTCTTTTCCTGTCACCATATCCAATCATCATTAAAATTTGGATCTTCTTGTTTTCACTTAAATGGACCATTTTAAGCAATAATTATTACACAGAAACTACAAAGAGCTAACAATGACAGCCTACTGACAACACTATCAAAGGTAACTAAGACTTGGTTTTGATGAATATATTACTTTTTTTGAAGTTTATTTAAAAGATAAAATACGCATGTACTACATTATTGAATTCAGAAAAAAATGGTGGTTTCAAAAATGGTGAAATTGACCCCTAGTGCTACCTAAAAAACAAGTTAGCTTTGGATCTCAAAAACAAATGTTAATATAAAGTTGTAAAAATTACAGATAGTAGAACCTAACTGCTTATAGTCTTGTGCCAAATCTTCAAGAATTCCGATAAACCGTTTCCAAGATATTTGACCGTTTCCATACATTTTTGCGACCCTGCATATCATCATACGTTAATTTATCGAAGGGTATAAACTACAAGTAAGCTTGTCAAGGTAATTCAAATTTGTGGAATTTCTACCGACTTACTTACTTTTAAGATTCATCGAATAGAATCTTGTAATATTTTGTAACAATGTAGCTCTTCACGTGCTTTCTTTCAAAGAATTTAATTTACTGAAATTACACTGAATTGTGTAGATTGTTATGGGAGGTTGCAGCGTTTTGCTCCAAATCCACAAGAAGTGTCATTTATTCCTTGATTTTAATTAGTTCCATTTTTCTGTAAAGGAAACCCCATACATTTTCTTTTATAAGGCGACTACATTTAACAGAATATGAATGTCGAAGCTGTATATTGCATATACAGGGTGAGCATAAATTAACGAAAGAGTTACACTTGGCGAAGTGCTTCGTAAAATACTTAGCCGAAAATCTTAATACTAAAATGTTGTGCCATGCTTCCTCGGTTCTCAAGGACCATTTAAAAGAAGGATACAATTGGCAACACTGCACACAAACAGGTGTATTTACTACGCACGGTAACTAACTACTTACAATTATATCCTACTTATAATAATCGTTCGAATTGAAAATCGTCTGCTTCTAAACATAGTTCCAATCTTCGTGGTATTATTTGCAATACTGGTTCTAGTAGTTTTAGTAAAATTTCTAATACTGACGCATTAATTCTGTTCCTAAGTTCGTTAGTGCTTGGTGGAGGTTAAGTATAACTTTTTCTCTAATAAAGCCCTAAACAAGAAAGTTTAAGGTTTGAACTTGGTTGATCTCGATGGCCATAAAATGGGACTTCCGCGACCAAACCATCTCTTTGAGAAGTGTTCTTCCAACCACTCTCTTACATTACGGACAAAATGAGCAGGAGCTCCATCATGCATGTATATCATATGAAGTAGTATATTCAACGGAATCTCATGAGAAACTTGTTCCAAAGCATTGCCACATGCATCGGCATTAAGACGAGTTGGTAGGTAAACTGGCTCAGCAACCCTGTGGTTTAAAATGCCCAGCCATACGTTAACGGAAAACTTTCTCTGAAGCCCATATTCACGAAATTCTTGGGTTTTTTTCAGCCCAGTAGTGAATATTATGCATATTAAACAGCCCATTGCGGGTAAACATGCACTCATTGCTCCAAAGAATACGTCTTAAGAAATTACCATTGTTACGAATGCTATTTGAAATTTAAAAATTCAATCGAGATATATAATCATTTTCGCAGAGAGGCTGAACTTTGTAGAAATGATTTGGATAAAGAAGGTTTTCTCGTAGAACCATATGTAGGATCTTATTACTAGCGATATTTAAAGTTGAAGTTAACTAATTGGTACTCACAGAGGCGTCTTCGTCTGTTGAATCTAAAATTTTCTCTTCCTGTTGGACTCTGTGCCTTTGCCTTGGTCGACCAGCGTTCGCATGTCTTTTGACAAACGTATCAGTTTCTAGAACACGTTGGTCCAGACTTCAAAATACATTGCCTCTACGATGCCTCTGGTTTGGAAAACGTACTCGGTATTTTTGTCCTTCCATATTAGCATTTCCATTATAGAAACCGTATACCATCTACCTAAATGCACTCGTTTCTTAAAATTTCATTCAAATTCGGCAGAGTATCGGGGATACGTTAATCTAATTTTGTGAAATAGTATTTTCTAAATCTTATAGATTCTGTGGTGTATTACTATAAATATTGTTTTTTACATAAGAGAATACAAAGAAGTCGAGAACTGATCAGCTGACATTGGTCGAAACCAATGTCTACTAATTAACCGATCATCATAAACTTCTTGTAAAAATTGTATGACACGATTAGAAGGAAACGTTTTCTAATTGCACCATCATGAAGTTCATTGCAAAAGAGGGTTAAAATATTCTGAAAATAATAATTGGCAGTTATATTTTCTGGAGCAGACGTGTAAACTACTGATCTTCTTCAAATAGCGACCTATAAATCAATCTTTCGTGGATGTAACGGTATTTCCTCAAACTTATGCGGATTATCTGTTACCGATATTCTCATATTTTGTTGTTAAAATACCCATGAGGTGAAACCAGGCTTCACCGCTGAACCAAGTAAGATCCATATCGCACTGTGAATGAAAAACCACCATATCTCAAAAAAGCAACAACTGAGATAATTGGGTTTGAAATTATGTGAGTTTTTGCCTTGTTATTATTTTTATTGTCCATATGCTTCTGACCAAATTTATAAGAAAATATGTTTGCTGATAGTTCATTTATTACTCATGTAACAAACAATATGTATAAATTATAAGAAATCCTCAGAAAACTTCGAGTTCTGTTATTATTGCGCTGACATTATTTTGAACTACTATAGCAAAATGAAACCAAAGGCGACATATTTTAGAATATGTTGTTATTGCATTAGTATAATTTTACTACTGCAAGTAGAAATAAAACAATAAGAACTTAAAAAATATTTTATTTTAATTTTTATACTGAAAAAGAATAAGACAAATAAAGACAACAGTAATATAGATAAGAACCTAAGCTTTATTCTTCTTTCTAGAGGGCTGCGAACCTTCTTTCTTCTTCTTTTTCTCACCTTCTGCTTGAAGATTTTGGTAAAAAGAATGATGCACTTCTTTTATTGCATTGGTGCGGCACAAAAACAACAGAGCTTCCTTTTTCTCTAACGAAATTTTAGGTGAACCTTTGTAAGCTTCTTGGACTTTCCAGTACTGTGGTTTACTTTTTTCCAGCTTCTTCTGCAATCTTTGTGAGTCGACTTGCTTGAAGTCTTCATCGTCATAATCTGTTTTGTAAAATAAGATGTTGGGTGCTGATTTCTGGATCCTTATAACCTTAATGTTATTCCAAACAACTTTTTCTTTATTGGTATTTACGCTTAGATTAAGACTAGAGTCATTGCACAATCGTTTGAAATCTAAAAAATCAGAAGTAGACATTTCTGTTGCGCAATATTGAGGCTTTTGTTTTTTCGCGAGTTTTATTATAGGTGCCCATTGAGAGGGAACATAAACTGGTCCAGATTTGAGCACTCGTCTTTTTTCTTTCTCAATAGTCGAATGCATAGAATCTCCTTCATTCTGACTGTGGCCAGTTATTAAAAACTTATGCTCTATAATTTCGATATCAAGCTTGGCTATTGCGTACATGTACATACTTGTAACAAATCTGTTCTTATTTTGTCCACAGCAATTATCGCTGTAGAATATCACGTGATTTTTTCCAACACAATGTTCTGCTAAAAATTTAAAAACGCACGTTGCAATTTCATTTGCTCCACGTAATCCAACTGATTCATTCCAGAGGTACGCATGCCCTTCCTTAGTAGGTATGTTATAAATTGTAAAATTAAATGAATTCAGTTTACTTTTATAATAAAAAGAACTTACTTCACCGTAAGGTGTTTGAAAGACAGCCTGTAGATCGTAAACAGCAACAACAAGAGATTGATCCGTTTTGGCGTTATCGACATCAGATTTCTTCTCCAACCTTGACTTTTCTTTATTGCGTATATGGATGTCATATTCTTGTTGTAGATCTTTTTTGCCATCTTCGTTCGAATTTACATAGTTAGCACATAACGCGCATTGATCTTTTTTAGGTGTATACCACGAAATATTAAATTCGTTGTTGAAAATTTGTCGGTAAATGCATTTCGTGGCAATAGGCTTATCATTTTTTTTTACATTCTTCTGTATACAGTCGATATAAAGTAGCTATATTTAAACTACCATCTATAAAGTCACGACTCGTTTGTGCCCGAAGATAATGGGATTCTACTTTTGGTATTGTCTGAATATGATCCCTTATGAACTGTTTTGTATCAGCGTCCAATTTTGCCTGTTTACCGTGCTTACCCCGAAGATCCTTGCTAATAAATCCTTCTGAATTGGTTTTCTTCATTGCATTCCGCAGCATGGTGTCACCAATGTTCAATGTGTTCAGAAAGAATAAACGACAAACCCTGATAAGTTTATTTTCATTTTGAAAATGGTACGCCTTGTTCTCTGATCGATCTCTAGTCGGGTTTAGTTTTTTATAAGAATATTTTGGAAACACTGACTTGATGTGACGTATAATGTATTCTCTTTGTTTATCAATATCTCCTATTTCCCAAAACTGTTTAAAAAGCCGGCCACGATCATCTTGTGAAATTTTGTCAGAGCATTTAAGCCGGCATTTGGAACCGCACGGTTCCTGTAACTGTCTTGCCTTCACTTCTTTTCCGGTACTACCAATATAAGACTGTCCTGTATTCTTCAACTTCTTTTTCAAATTTTTTTTCCATTTTTTTTCTTGACGTACTCTTTTTCTTGATTTTTTCTTTTCAACTGCTGTCTCCATAGAATTTCCATTGCTAGTTGACTGAACAGTAAAAGTATTTTCATTGGTTTGATTCAAAATATCTGGAAGTTCATTTCCTGGACTACATGTACTCGGTTCCTTAGAAATACTTGCATTGGCGTCAGAACAGTCTGAGTCACTTTCATTTACATTAGTGTCAGATGGTACCCAAGAATCGTTTTCGGTTTCTTCATCGTTACTCTCAGGTAGTTGATTGATATTT
>JABXWE010031057.1:0-26050 GCA_014611495.1 Limonius californicus
CAACTCAAAAGTGGTAAGAAATATTCAAAGGCTTGAAGCGCTTAAGTCCAGGCACTTGGTAACTGTTATCAAGCAGAGATAGCGCAAGAGGATTGGGGTGCAGTTCCATTCGATGAAGATACTTAGCACTACACTGCACAACTTCTCCTTTAACTGATTTGATTCTCGGATTTCTTTGTTTGGGATATAGTAGGGGGCATCACAGATGGTACGAAGAGTCTTTGATTGAAACCGTTCCAATATCTCAATGTTAGAGTTTGACGCAGTACCCCAGAGCTGTATTCCATAACTCCAGATAGGTTTTAGAATGGATTTATAGACTAGGAGTTTATTGGAGAGTGACAGCTTGGATTTACGATCTAGTAACCAGTAATAAGACTTGAATTTTAGGTTGAGCTGTTTCCTCTTCGTCCAGATGTGGGTCCGCCAAGTTAAGGTTTTGTCGAGGTGCAGCTCTAAAAACTTCACACAATCTGTTTGCGGTAAGGCTTGATTTATTTATTGTAACTTCAAGGATGAGACCTCTACGTTTGGTGATTGTGATTTGCACCGACTTTTGACTATTTAATTGGAATCACCATTTTGTAAACCATTCAAAGACAATGTTAAGAGTCTGCTGTAGGGATTGTACGGCCAGATTGGTATCATGGTGTGTGGCGAGGATTGCCGTATCGTAGAGAGCCGTTTAAGGAACAGACGTTCAAAACGTTTACAGAGAAGTGGAAGCAAGCTTATGGGTCTGTAGGAGGTAGAGTCATTGCTCGGTTTCCCAGGCTTCAGGATTAAGATCATTTGGGCCACTTTCCACTGGGCTGATAAAATTCCTGTCCGAGGAACAGTATTGAAGATCAGCATAGTTAATCTGATAGCTTTAGGAGGTAATTCTTTAAGTATTCGCCCAGTAATTAAGTCGTATCCTGGAGTTTTCCTACAATTTGTCCGTGTAGTGATAATAATTGATTCAACTTCTGCAGTAGAGAAGGGTTTAACGGGAATGGTAAGTTGAAAAGGTCCAAACAGCAAGGCGTTGATATCATTACCGTCATCATTTGATGGTAGCGGCTGGAATACTTCCTGAAGATGGGCAGCAAATGCTTCGCCCTTACTCATGTCAGTGTGCGCCCATGAGTAAACGTTTGAGCTTTAAATTATTTAAAAATATGTTACATGTCATTCTCATACCGGACTGTATATTTTTTAGGATTGTGATGATATCCTTGCTACTATTCTGTTTAACAATTACAGGTTAATGTGATCTCCAAACCAAGAAAGTGTAGTGCACTTCATCCAAAGAATATTCTACAGACACCGGCAACACAACCAGCATCGGTTGTTGTAGCAACGATTTGTAAACATGCAAGCTAATTATTGCAAAATCCGCTGATTAGACCGAACATATTTTAACCGAATATTGTCTTGTCGCTGTGTGGAATCTGATTAGGATTTGGAAACATGAGCTTTTCATTTATAAATTAATATCAATATACCTTAGAAATAAACAACATACCAAAAATTTCACTTATCCAAGTGTATGCCCCACAACAACACATGAAGATGACGAAGTAGAAGATTTCTACGAAGAAATAACAAAAGCAATGGACGAATCCCATTCCCAACATACAACCGTCACGGGAGATTTTAAAGCAAAACTTGGTAATAAAACGGACGAAAATGAAGAAAAGATAGGACTTTGGATATGGATTCAGAAATAACAGATGAGACGCTCTATACAACTTTCTAGAACAGCAGAACTTCTTCGCAATGAATACCTTCTTTCAAAAGAAACCTAATAGAAAATGGATATGGATCAGCCCAACTGATATAGTAAAAAATAAAATCGACTATATTCTGAGAAAATCAAAATAATTAATTAAAGACGTAAGTGTAATTAACAGATTTTCAGTAGGAAGCGACCATAGATTGGTCAGAGCAAGAATAGAGATACATGAAAAAATTCAAAAAATGAAATGGAGGAAAACAAAAAGATTCTCATGCAACTCAGAAACTTTAAAAACCAAGCAAGATGTATATCAAAACGAAATTAAAAAGGCACTGGAAACAAAGAAGGTGCACAAGAACAAAGATATGGAAGAAATAAATGAAATTCTGCTCACAACCTTAAGCGAAACTAGTCAAAAACTGATGCATAAGAACCGAGGGAAAGATGAAAATATTGCTGATACCATAAAACAAATGTTAAAAAACGAAGGAAATTAATACAAGAAGGCAAGCAAAAAACCGTTGAATATAGGTACCGAATTAAATAAATTAATTCGCAAATCTATCAGACAGAACATAAAAGAAAAGCAAGAAAAGAAAATAATAGACGTTATACAGAGAAATGGAAATATGAAGGCATTAAGGCCCAGTTTGGGAAAACTACAAATAATAGCGTTAAAAAATGAACAAGATTAGGAAATTAGAGAAAGAGCTGAAATAAGTAGAACAATGGAAAAATTTTAGAAAACACTCTACGAATCAAAAACAGTAATACCTGAAAATACTAAAGAAAATCTGAAGAAGAAAATAATTAATGTTAACTCAGAGGACGTGCCAGAAATAGCGGAAGACGAAGTAATAAATGCTATCGGTGAAATGAAAAATAATAAAGTACCAGGAAAAGACAATATAACAAAAGAAATGCTACAAGCAGGGGGAGAATCGGTTACACAAACGCTAAAGATGCTACTAAATAAATGTCTGGAGCAAGGCACAATACCGGAGGCATGGAAGAAAGCGATAACCATACTATTATTTAAAAAAGGTGATAGATTCAACCTAACTAACTACCGACCCATTACTCTAGTGTCACAGATCTATAAACTCCTTACTAAGATAATCACTAAAAGGATCAATAATAGACTAGAACTGTATCAGTCACGTGAACAAGCGGGTTATCGTAAAGGATTCAGTACTTGCGATCATTTGTTAACTGTTAAAATATTATTTGAAAAAGCTACGGAATACCACATACCATTATATTTAGCATTTATTGATTACGAAAAGGCCTTTGACTCGATTGAAGTGTGGGCAGTAGAAGAAGCTCTATGGAACAGCCGAATTGACCACAGGTGCATGACGCTAATACACAACATCTATAAAGAAGTAACTATATCGATACAAATACAGGACGAAACAGACTCCATACCAGTGAAACGGGGAGTCAGGCAGGGTGATACACTCTCACCAAAACTCTTCATCACCGCCTTAGAAGATATACTTAAAAACTTAAACAGGGATACAAGAGGTATAAACATCAATGGAGAGTAGCTGAATCACCTTAAATACGCAGACGACATCATCATCATTGCTAAAAATAAAGAGGAACTCCAACAAATGATAAGCGAATTAAATGCCACCTCAGACAGAATAGGCCTAAGAATGAATAAAACTAAAACAAAAGTAATGACTAACACAGAAGATAAGCTTGCAATCAGAATCGGGCAAGATATATTAGAGCAAGTAGAAGAATATACCTGGACCAGATAGTAAAACCTAATAAAGAAAATCAAGAAGCAGAGGTCATCAGAAGAATAAAACTAGGATGGATTGCTTTCGGCAAATTAAGTTATATATTAAAAAACAATTCCATTCCGCAATATTTAAAAACCAAAGTGTTTGACCAATATGTTTTCCCGGTTATAACATATGCAGCACAGACTTGGATCTTAACAAAAAGAAACATGGACAGATTAATAAAAACTCAACGAGCTATGGAGAGGCAAATGCTTCACATAGCATTAAAAGATAAAAAAAGGAACACCTGGATAAGACAAAAAACCAACGTTACAGATGTACGCGAACGAGTAGCAACATTAAAATGGAAATTTGCGGGACATAGCACACGGCACAAAGATAACAGGTAGAATAAAATCATTGCAGGATGGCGCCCATGGCTAGGAAAAAGGGAGAGAGGAAGACCAAAAATGGGATGGGCCGACGACATAAAAAGGCATGCGGGATTGACTTGGAAGAGAAGGGCGGACGACAGAAAAAATGAAGGGAACTCGGGGAGGCCTACATCCAAAGATGGATTGAAGAAGGCTGAAAGAAAGAAAAGAAGATATACCTTAGAATGTCTGAGTTGTTTGCAATTATTGTAATGTCCACTCATTAGAAGTATGGAGAAGATTGGCAAATCTGTTGCCTTAATAGATTTTTTCTGGAACAAATTAACTGCAAATGTTTAAATTAGTTCAGTACCGTCAGAACAAAATTCCTTTGGCTGACTAGCGAAGGAGTCATCAACGGCCCGTTTCAGTTCGTTATCTGAGTCAACTTTTCGTCATTGTAAATATTTCTTGCGTTTTCAAAACAGACAAAAATCTTATGGTGCCATATCTGGGCTGAAAGGTGGGTGATCAATCTCCTGAAACACACATTTCTCTAAAATAGAAATTACCTATCGAGACTTTTGGACTCGTGCATTATCATGTAAAACCAAGATGCTAATATTGGCGTTTGTCACAAATGGCGTTTCTTAGATTTTTTTAGATTTATCGTCTCTCCAGTAAGTGTAGTCCCTCTTGGTATATATTCGATCAACAATATTTCCTCCATATCCCAGAAGATTGTGGCCATTAACTTCCTAGCAAAAGGTTGGGTTCTATATTTCTTGGGAGGTGGAGTACCCTTATGGACCCATTGTATTGATTCTTGTTTCGCGTCAGGATTCCAGTAATGAACCCAAATTTCGTTATCAGTCACCATTCCTGATAGAAACTGAATCCTTCTTTAAAGTGTACAAATGTTGGTCGCAATTTGTTGGCGGTGCAAAATTTGTTCCGGAGTTAGGAGTATTGGGATCCACCGCGCTGACACCTTACTTAAGCCTAATTTATCATGCTAAATGGTAATGAAACTTCAATCAGAAGTTTCTAATTCTGAAGATATAGTTGCAACTTTCAGACGTCGATCCTTCAGCACCATAGTCTCATCGTTTTGGCACATTTCTTCAATCGTCGCATCTACAGCTCTGCTCGATTTTGAAACATCTGCATTATTTCATGTTTATTTCTTTATTATTTAATTAATTAAACTAACTTAGCCTTGTCTCACACCAAAAGCGAAGGGCCTCTAAGGCCTGTGAAAGCTTCCTAATAATAATAAAATTCGAAAATTATAATAATTACAAAAGAATATAGTATTTAAAAGTAGGCATATAAAACTAAGAGTATTATTAATAATCAATGTAAGTAATATAAAATTAATTTAATATTGCTCTTTGTTAACCGTTCGCGTGCCATTGCGATACTCCGGAAACAATGGTTGAATTAAGTTCTGTTTTTTCTTTATCTGAAGTCCAGCTTGGATAACTTAGTTGAGTCTATTTTATGATCCGGTAACATGTTTTCTGGGACATTTGGTCAGGGTAACATTTTTCCGGTGACATTTATTCTAGGTGACATTTTCCGGTGACATTTTACCCCCAACTACTTCGTGATAACTAAGCTTTTTAAAAACACATTTAAAGGATCCTAAGGTATTGTTAACGTCACTAAGTCTCATATAGTTTCAAACCCAAATACAAGCTATGTAATTTTTAAAATAATTTGTCCTAATTTGTTGTTAATTAAGTTTGTGGATACGTAAAATCCTGTAAAAATGAAGAAATGTTTGGCATTTAATATTGAAATAGTCTGAACATTATGTTACGTAGGATATTATTCTTATAATTTTACTAAATATTTGCAGATAATTAACAAGTTGGTTTAGTAGCTGTCTAGAATTATCGTAAGTTATATATATTATATATATCGGTTGTTCGAAGATGCTACAATAGAGCTCTTTTTCTTTTAGACCCAATTTCTATTACTGTCATCAGCAGGTGCAATAAATACCCGTGTTAGAGACGGCAATTTATAATAATTATTGTCCATTTATCTATTACGTGTTGACAGGATAATCCTTTGAGGTGGGGCATTGTTTATACGTCCTGGGCCAAGACATCTCACTTGTTATAATATCCTTGCTAAGCCGGCGTCTTACCGTCTCTCTGACGTCATAACTCACGCTTAATGTCACAGCGTTTCCACCGGAAATGTTCAGACACACCTTAACGGTACTCGTATTCACACATTATCCTATTACCTCGTCGTATTTTGAGGAAATTCTGCTAAAAAGAATTTTTTAGTTGCGTGCAAAGAATAATCCGCGCAATTCTAAACTGGGGCGAATTGAAACGAAATATTAATTTCTAAAATAAGCAAGCAATTTTCGCGTACTAATGATGCGAAACCACGCTGGGTTTTAGCAATCAACGCCGTTTTCGCCTAGAGAAAAGAAAAATCCCCGCCAGCGTCGAAAATAATATTATTTTTGCAATGAAGGGGTATAAAGGGAAACCGCGAATAATAAGACTCATTGCGGGAGATTGAATTAGAGCGATCATAGATAATCGAGTTATTAAGAACATGGTATAAAGTTAAATGGAATAGAATCAAAGAAAGCTCGCATAAAGCACGATAATAAACACTGTCTGCTGAGATTATAATGCTTTCTCATTTGGAAACAAACGGAATCGGGGTGTGCGTTGATGATTGCGCAAGTTTGTTCAAGTTTGTTAGAACTGAATTATATGCTCTCTCCTGAAGGTTTCAAGTTTTGTTGTATCATTCGAATTATAATCCCAGAATACGATGCCATCATCACGAACGACATGAGTTCTGTTGAATTACCATTAATGTTCGTTGCTCTTCATTTAAAATTGTTATAATTTGGTTGCCGCTGTATTATCTTGCAGTAGGTAAACTTGCAAGTAACGAAACGTGATATGGAAATTCACACGGAACTATCTCCATAATTGTAGTCTCAAAACTAAACAGGATTAGAAAGGGCACCACCTGTGATATTCTATAATAAGCAGACACATTTGAGATTCGTTTAGAGGAATTATATATTATATTTTCAACATTTTGTGGATAAAACGTCAAGGAGGAGTGAGGTGTATTAATTAAGAAAAACCTCAGTTAGCTGCTCTTCATCAAAGTGACCCATACTTGAGGAAGACAGATTTGTCGGTTGGATTAGGAACTTGTTGGCGGATCTTTGTAGAGATATTTATCTTATGGAAGACACAGATCACAATGAATAACTGAGTTTACAAATTTAACAATAACAATAACAATTTTGTTACATATTCGATTTGTTGGGACGTTGGTTGTGAAGAATGTACCCATTTAACAAACCTTCTCGAATGAAATTTAAAACTACAGCTAATTTGCAAATCAATCAAATTTACTGACATCAATGAAAGTGCATTAAGTTGCGTAACTGTTACATAGTGCCGAATGAATTTTAATACTCAACCGAATTGTCAGACGAGTTAGTTTTTCTTCAGGAGTTGGTTGAGAGTGTTGCGCCAAATTATCAGTCTTAGCCGAATTCATTTTAAAACTATATCTAATTTTCATATAATATATAATTTGCTGACTTCGATCAAATGTACTACAGGCTGGATGATCGGATTGTACCGAATAGTTTTTAAACCTCCACCGGATTGTCAGACTAATTCGTTTTCCTTTAGGAGTTGATTGAGAGTATTGTACCTAATCATCAATCTTATCCGAATTAATTTTAAAACTATAACTAATTTTCATATAATATCAAATTTGCTGACTTCAATAAAATGCAGAACAGGCTGGATTATTGGATTGTACGGAATAGTTCTTAAAACTCCACCGGATTGTCAGACTAATTCGTTTTCGTTTAGGAGTTATTGATAGTATTGCACCTAATTATCAATCTTAGCCGAATTAATTTTAAAACTATAGCTATGTAACTGTCAAATAAAATCAACTTTTCTGTGGTAGCTAAAAGTGCGGAACATGATAAATTACTGCTGAATGGTAGCGAATGAGATTTAGAATTACATTGGACTGTTAGACGAATTCGTTTTCTGGGGAGCAAAGATTGTAGGAAATTATCAAACCTTGCAGAATTAATGGTCAAGCTATAGTTAATTTTTAACTATTATTAAATATTTTCTGGTCAGTGAAAGTGTAGAACGTGGTGAATTGTCAGACAGTACTAAACCAGTTGTAAGGCTCAACCGGATTGTCAGACATATTTGCTTTTTGGGGTGTTGGTTGTCGCAAAGATTGTACCTATGTATCAAACCTTGGAGAATTGATTGTAAAGCTATAGTTAATTTTTGAATATTTTTAAATATTCTCTGGTCAATGAAAGCGCGGAGCGTACTAAATTGTCGGACAGTACTGAGTAAGTTATAAGGCTCCACCGGATTGTCAGACAAATCTGCTTTTTGGGGAGTGGTTCTAAAGATTGTATCTAATCATCAAACCTTGGAGAATTGATTGTAAAGCTATAGCTAATTTTTGAATATTTTTAAATATTCTGCTGTCAATGAAAGGGGAGAACGTACTGAATTGTCGGACAGTACCTACTTAACCAGTTATAAGGCCCAGCCGGACTGTTAGACAAATTTACTATTTGGGGAGTTAATTGTGAAGTGCCAGATTATCTGGCTGTGGCGAAAATGTCTTAACGATTTGAGACATTTTCCACATCGAACTTCTGAGTAGTCGATTCTGCGGGAAAAATTCAATTCCTCGGCCGTAATTATACTAAATATACCGAATTACCGGAATATGCTGAGTGTTAAAGTTGTTCCAAATTTCTAGAAAGCTTCAAGAAGGCATAGTATTAATTATATGATACTTGCCTGGTTTGGGTTGTAATGCAACCAAAAAACATGTTGAGCAATTATAATTATTTTCGTGATGCGGAGTTGCTAGAAGCTATTTCTATGAGGTTTAAATGTATTCTTCTGCCTATTTTGTTTACATTTCTCGCTATTAAGTGAAAATGAGGTTTATCAGATCTTTTCCTTAGTTTTAATACTGTGTATCGAATTGTATGCATTAGTACTGGCTGTTGCATGTATTTTACCGTACTTTTTTGACTGACATACATATGCTGAATTTCATATTTCTATTGATTTATGCGTTTCAGCATTTTATTTTAATACAGATTTCTTCGATAGTGTTGTTAGTACATTGATTTATAAATATTGTCTATAAGAATGATGTGGTGAGTGTGAAGATGGTGATGCAACCCACCAAACGCAGTTCTTCAATCCGATTTAGGCAACTATGGGGTATCAATCCTTGAACATTCTTTGGTATTTCTGTCGTTGGGATTCGACGTTATACTGGAGGTCTCTCGTGTTTCTACGTTAGTACTAAGGAAAAGCACGTTGTAGAGAACAGTGTCGGTGGCTAGTAGTGGGGCATAAAGGTTGTTAATGATGTTAATGATTATAATGAAAAATGAAAAATCTGAATACCGGCCATTTGTAATTTCACAATCCAGCTTTGGTAACCATAGACCTACAACATATAAATCTTATGTGATATTTATGTCGTTTAGATTTGATGTTAAACTGTATGTTCCCTATGCTTCAACTTTAGGGCAAAGAAAGCACGTGATAGAAAAGAGTGCCAGTGTACAGTGGCAGTAACTCAAAAGTTGTTACGACTGTATGTATTATTTGAATATTCACCAAAAAATAATGTGCATGCATTTATTAAGCACACATATACACTTCGCTTTGTAGTATTAGGAGCATTATTCTGCTTTTTAATAGCATTTTGGTAGTGATGGCTAAAAAAGTTTCTCCTCGCCTGTTTATTTATTTTAACCTTTTGTTCGTGAAAGTTTCAAAATATTTTAGTTGCAATGAAGTAAAATACTGTTTAAGAGTTTTCAAAGCTTTCTTAGAAAATTTCGACAGTGCCGGAATACTGATTCAGCTGTTTTTGCAGTGGTGTAGCATATAACTTTTGCTTCAGTTGCACTCCATGTTGAGTTTTAATGTAATTTGTAGTTGTAGTATTGACGGATTTGAAAATCTTGTACCTAACCGATATATGCATGCAGGTATACATTTTAATTCCGTCATCTGTTATTAGCACTTCCTTAATAAATCATACCTAAGCTAGAGGTATTATCAGATTAACTGCATCGATAGCCAGTGAACACTACACCAAATCAACGCGGGTGTTCCACAGGGTGGTGTTTTGGGACGGCTTTTATACCAAACCTCTACAACAGATCTCCCAGGCGATAAACATATACCATATGTACAAAAAAATTTTAGATAAAGGGTGGCTTTGTATGTCAGATCGTATGTCGCACTTTGAAACTGCTTTCAAATTGAGGGGATCGAGGGTTTATTTTCAAGTACATATTACAATAAATGTTCAAAATGTCCACCGTTTTCATCCAAGCATAAATTTACATGCCTTTTCATGTTATCAAATGCGTTTTGGAGCATAACGGGTGTGATATTGGCACATTCTTCAACTATTCGGTTGCGCAACTCAAGAAGTGTGTGAACTGGAATTTTAAAAATTGTGTTTTTCAAATGCGGAAAAACAAAGTAATCAAGAATAGTCAAATCTGGTGATCTCGGCGGAAATTCTGGTTCACAACGTAAACTGATCAGGCGATCGTCGAAAAACTGACGCAAATAAGCAATGGATTGTGGAGTCGCATGGGAAGTGGCACCGTCTTGTTGGAAATATCCATGTTGTAGCTCATCGTCATGAAGTTGGTGTGTGAAGGGGTTTAAGATATTGTCTCGATATCTTTGAGCATTGACGGTTCCTTCAAAGAATATGGGAATTAATCGTCTTCTAGAGACACCTATCCATAGACCGATTTTCTGGGGATGCAACGGGGTCTCACAAAATATATGAGGGTTTTCAGCACTCCACATCCTCATGGTTTGTGAATTAATATACCCTGATAAATGAAACCATGCTTCATCTGTAAAGAATGTTAAATCCAAGAGGTCATTGTTATTCAATAAATGTTGAGTGAACCATTGGCAATACAACACGCGCCTGTTATTATCACCCGGTAACAATTCATGAGTTGTCTGCATCTTGTAAGGAAATAGACCAATGTCTCTTCTCAAAATTGTTCTACAGGTACCTACAGATACAGGAACTTGTTGTACGAGTCGGCGCAATGATGTTGTAGGTGCTTCATTCATAATCTCTTGAACATTTTGAATGGTCTCCTCTGTACGGACTGTTGGCCTTCCACTTCCGCTCTTCCGTGTTACGCTTCCTGTTTCTCTAAATAACCGCACACAATTTCGTACCACATTAAAAAAGTCGGCCTCCAGAAACACAAAATCAGGAAACTGTTGTCGAAATTCAACCATACAAGGGCGGGTACTGTAAATCCATTCTCCATTTTCAAGATTTCCATTGCGAAAATAAGATTCAACGATGAATCGCTTATGTATTTCTGTAAACACCATTATTAAATGAAATCTGATTAAAACTGACATTTAATTGTCATAAAATCATCAAAGACCGACGTATTGAAGTACAAAGCCACCCTTTATCTAAAATTTTTTTGTACATATGGTAGTTACAGCCATATTCACGAACAACACTGCAGTAATAAAATCCCACACAGACTCTGTCTAGATTAGTATCGGCAAAGGTACGAAGCTGCCTCCCCAAGATGCAATATTCGTTATAAAGATTAGGTTTAGATTAGATTAGATTGTTGTTGAGGCCGTCTAGGATCTTAAAGCCTCTCTTCACTTCGACCTAAAAAGATCTTTTTCGTGAGTACCCTACACATTATGTTTTCGCAACTGCCTAAACCAAAACTTTAGGTTTTTCTTGGGGGCTGTCTTTCCTATGTGTTGGGGCGCTATTGTTACCTCTTCAAGGAATTTCAGCCTTTTGTATGCATGCAGTAAGTGCATAATATATGTTCCGCAGCTTATTTTGCTAGTGCGCAGAATTAGCAGGTATCGTTGTCGGCTTCACCCATTTTTTTGATATGGTATCTCAAAGGGCAATGTTGAATTTATTAATTTTTACAACAAAATTTTCACTTCTGTTTCAGATTTCATCCAGTTTTCATATGCAACTGTACATTTTGGAAATTAAGCTTTAACTGTTAGCTTTCCAAAGGAACAAAGTTGAATAAGAAGCGAAAAAGTTTTTTACTTTTTAATAAATGGATGTAAACAAATTTGAAGCTAAACATCTCTGTACAGACGTTGAATTCGAAAAAAAATTATTAAGTGATTTAGGGTTTAAATATCATCTGCTACGTGTTATTAAAGTTTTTCGTACATGTTTAGAATTACCCCATATGAGAACAAATTTGCGTGTTAGCACTATGGTTAGTTGTAAATATTGTAGTAGTTAATAAATAATAAAATCTGTTATTATAGTTATTGTGATACGAGCTCTGTTATTAAGAAGTAAGCTTTTAATGATTTTGCTTATGTGCATCATGTTATGTTAAGTTATGTTTTCAAATGTAACACTAATATATTTGTTCACACTCAATAGGTTATTTAGCTTTCTCTTATACCTTGACTTGGTAGTCTGAATTTAATGAGCCGTACCGAATGTTTCTATCCTGCTGCGGCGTGTCATATTCTATTGCGGCATTCTGGGTTGATCTGAACGTTTCTATATTAAAGTAAGTTGCTGCTTATTTCGAAAGTATGTCTTTACTGTGCCTGTAGATTAAAGTATATGCGGGTATTGGTCGAAAAGTTATGGTGCACACTTGGCTTTTGTGGATGATATACCAAAGTCGCTGCTATTGTCTTTCTAACGAAGTTGTAATTTTATATACATTGGTTCTATTCATAATAAATAAAAAGTCTTTTACGTAATTGCTTATACGTTTTAAATCAGATATTTAGCTTGCAGTTGAATATTTTTATTACCGCCCCTCATCGCACAACAGGGGTATTGGATAATAATGCCGTGAGTGCAATAAAAAAAGTCAAGGACACCCTTGGAATTTTAAAGTCTTGTCTTAGATTAATCGTTATAAAGATGTAAACATTATAAACATTTTTAACTGTCATACATTAGTAATTGACAGTTTACATTCCAAATTATATTAAGATAATTATTTAATTGAAATTTAAAGGTAACACTATTTTGCAAGTGTTTGTCTATACTTTCAGTTAGCTATATTCAAGATTACATTGCCGTTTTATGTGTTCTATGGTCCTTGTGGTCGCAGTCGTTTGCTTATGTAGCTATAGGCTATGTAAACCACTCGAGGTCATGCGAAATTCGGTCCGATCTGTCGAGATTTCGAATCCCGACTGGGGCGACCGCATTTCGCTTAGTTAAGTTTAGAGTGGTGCATGTTGCATGAATGGTTACTGTGTTAGGGACGCCCGCAGCCCCCTGAAGTAATGCGAAAGCCGTTTCAATGGGTTGAACGTGTTATGTGATTTTAAAATTTGCCCCTACACTTTAGTAATTCCGTAATTTGGTTTGCCGCTTCGTAAGAATTAGTATCGTCATTTTAATTGAATATCGCTGTTTTACTAGAAGTCTAATTTTGGGTTACTATTTTCGCTATTTTGTTTTGCCTTGAAAATTTAGTTAACGTTATTTTGGTTGAGGTCTTGTTTTGGGTTGCCGTTTCGGTATTTTGTTTTGTCTTTCGAAGTCCGAGTTATGTTAATAGTTCCTTTGTGTGAAATCGCAAGCTCTGGTTTTCTTCCGCGTTGGCCTCGAACGTTTCCTGGAACTCGCGCGTTATAAACGAATTCTTTTTCTAGAACATTCCATAAGATTCCGTAATGTGGCGCAATTTTGAGGGGAGAAGTGCAAGCCCCATTGCATTTTGGGTTAGTCCATTTCTAGATCTTGAGGACTCCGGTTGTCCGTAAGCTCGATCAATCGGCAATCGTAATGACGTAAAGTGCTGCAGGGGCGGCTCGGTTTTTTTTGTGAGGGGTATCATTAATGTGTGTTCCGTTTCGCTGTTGTACCAAGGGGTATCTAACAGACTGTCGGCTATTGCCGGATTAATGGGAACAACTTGATTCAACCCCAGAAAAAGGCAATTCTTTGGAGAATTGACAAATCGCCTTTCGGCGGATCGACTTCAAAACCCAGCTCCCGTTGCTCTGCGGCTTTTGTACCATCAAGGAGACCCGTTCCCGTATCAACTCTGCTCCGGAGAACGTGGTCTTCCTTCTCTTCGATTTGTTTGGGCCCTGCATCTGTTTGTGCCTACAAAATACAAGGTAAAGAAAAAACTTGCCGTTTTGTGTTGAGAAGCCAAAAACGTTTCAAGAATCTTGCAAAATTCAAACTTATGGACCTCGTTTTGTTTCGACCCTCAGACACGGTCCTTTTTGTTAATTGTATTCAGCAGAAGTAAAAGATATTAATGTTAAACTATTTCTGTGAACCCTACGCCCCCGGGAAACGCAGTTATTGAAGTCATTAAATGTAGCGTGACCAGCGGCGTAGAGTTGTATGCGAACGTTCGAAATTATTACTGTTTGTGTTCTACGTTATAAAGTTGCCTCTCATTGCTATATATTTTTATATGTACTGTGCCATTTTTGACAGTTCATTATATGTGTTACATTCCGCAAGTCTTTTATTACTGTGTTCTGAATATTTGTGTAAGGATTTTGCAAGCTTTAAGATACAGGTAAAGGCACAATAAAGGTGAGTCCGATTCCCGTAGCTGTTGGTCCTTGGCCTTTCACAAGAACCTTGTAACCAGCTGGATTTGAAAGGTGGCGCCCACTTATTTCGACGCATCCTGTATACAACTTTAAGCATTTTCTCTATAAGCGATTTTTACGAACTCCCCCTACTCCTTTGAGCAAGCCGCTGGCCTTTACCATCTTTTTTGTTTGCGGGTCCAAGAAAAGCGCGTTTGGCCGTACCGAAAATTTCTTAGCACGCCAACGTGCGGTTTTCTCTGTCCCATAATTCTCGTAGCGAGAATCGGCCCGTAACAAATTTGGCGCCGTAACGTGAGTCTTTTTTGGCCCGTAACAATTTGGCACCCTTAACGTGGGGCTGTTTTCTTGCCATTTTTTCCCGAGTATTGGAAGAATTTCCGTGAAACGCTTTTATTTGGAAAGTTGTGTACGTTTTCCGACTGTTTTCGCGAATTTTCCCGTAACTTTGTGTCATGAATGAATGAGAAAAATAAAAAAAGTGCTATGTAAATAGGCGTTTATTTGAAATAAAATTGTTGCATACACATTTACAGAAAAAGTAAATAAGGGATTTTACAAAAGATGTTGAAAATGTTGACCACTGTTTTCTAAACATAAATGCATTCTCATCTTAAGATTTTGAAACAGATTCACCATAGTATCAGGAGTAAGTTTATCTAACATTTGTGAATTAGCATATATTGTTTTTTAGATAAGTTAATAAAAAGAAGTCTAGAACTGTAAAATAGGATGACCTTGATGAAAACAAATGTCTGCTAATTAACCGATCATCATAAATCATAAATTCCTGTGAAAATTGTATGACACGATTAGCATGTGCTGTCGCATTGTCCTGCTTGAAGTAACCATTTCTAATTTCATCTTCATGAATTTCATTGAAAAAGGGGGTTAATATATTCTGAACATAATAATCGGCAATTATATTTTCTGAAAAAACCTATAAACTATTCGTCGTCTTGAAACAGCGACCCTTAAACCGATCTTTTGTTGATATAACGGTGTTTCCTCAAACATATGCGGATTATCTGTTGCCCATATTCTTATATTTTAGCTGTTAAGATAGCCATTGAGGTGAAACCAGGCTTCATCATCTTTATTATTTATGTTGTTTAAGAACCAATGACAATAATATGTTCTAAGTTGGAAATCAGGCGGTAAAAGTTGATGAACCATTTGCCCTTTTGTAAGGAAACATGTTCATATCTTTTTCTTTAATTTGTCGACAAATATGGCAAATCATTTTCTTGGTTTAGTTGTCTGATCGGCGTAGAAGAAGTTTCTTCCGTGATATTCCTAACATTATCAATACCTTCTACAATTCTTTTTACAGGTCTTTCTGATCCCTTTTTCTTTTCAACGCTTCCACTTTCGCTAAAACTATTCACAATAATCTTGGCAGTTTGTTAGAAATAGCTATAAGTGAAATTTGCAGCCTCATTCGGATAACGCTGTTGACATTCTGTTAAACAGGTTTGAAATTAATATTGCCATTCATCATTTTAATTCTTTGTGCCATTACCAAAATAAGATTCAGTAATCAATTAGTAATGGCTACATAACCTATTAAAATTTGAAATGCAAACTATCAATTATTAATGTATGACATTTAAAAATATTTATAAAGTTTACATCTTTATAATTACAGATTAATCTAAGGAAAGACTTTCAAACTCCATGGATGTCTTTGACTTGGGTTATTATTTCTCTCACGGTATGTACTACTATAGGTTTGGTGTTCAATTACATTAATATCCAAAGCTTTTTGCTTGCTAAATTGTATTCATTCATAATTTGTGTATCGACTGAAGAGAGGTTACATGAGTTCTGTTGAAGTGATTGAAACAACTATCCGGATATTCGTAGATCTGTGTTTGTTAATCTGGGAAGTGGTTTCCGTTTAATTCCAAAGTGATGTGCCTTATTAAATTGTAAGATAATATCTTAGGATTAGATTGTTCACTTGTTTTGTTTGCAAAGTTCCAAGGTGTAGATTTCATTAAGTGCTGGGTAAACTAATAATGCGGACTGGGATAAATTACTAAATACACAACATTAACTATATTTGCTTACATACTTAGTTGAACTTGATATTGGTGGTGCTGGGTGTGCAGAAACTAGCAGAACGCTGCGAGCCCCAGACAATATAGAATTACAAGCACATGTTCTAGTCTAGCGAATATTAAATCCAAGACTCGGCGAGGGCGGAAATAAATTTCGAAATCTTCAAAAAGCGGTGCGCGCATATGAAATTCCGTTCATGCTCGCAAGGAACGACTTTCATAAACGAGCTTTTGATTTCTAACTGCTCAGGGATTCGAAAAATAAACGGTTTATACCCTGCAGGGAAATCCATCAGAGGTTTGTAATTACTTCGCGTTCCCTTATTACCTTTGATTCCCTCTCTGCTAATAAAACAAGCTACGATTCGTTCGTTTCTTACCTATCAACAATCTTGTATGTGTGTACTCAATTTTTTCATCTTCTGGTGGGAAGTTATGGCTCTCGGGGGTGAACAGCCAGGCTCTACAGAAGGCCGTAAAACAAAATAGACTTCGATGATACACCACCACCTTCCTTTTGTATGTGCGCGCTTCCATATTTTTCTGATTTTTTACTTTGTCGAAATCTATTCAAATTTTATTGCAGAACGTTTGTTACTTTCGCAAGGTGATTGTTTCGATTTTACGGCCTCGATCTTTTCGATATACACATTTGCTGTAAACGAATTTTTCTTCTATCTGACGATAAAGGGCAGGCTCGATCGGCGAGTTAATGAAGGATCACTTAAGTGCCAATGACGAAGTCACTTAGTATTTTCTCGCTAATGGGTCCGCAAAAAATTTCCTCAAGAAGGCTATTTAACTCTCGTGAATGGAAACAATTAAACAATGGGCGAGGATAGAGCCCCTTGAAAGGGCATTTCAATATTCCGTTCCATTTAGCATCGAAAACCAAAGGAAAGTTTAAGGCAAAAATACCGACAATGCTTGTGAACGACCAACAGACTGGAAATGATTTAGAAGTGAAATGCATTCACATCATGAGTTATGTGATAGGATGTCACCACGCACCACCCAATTCTATTCAGTGTATTGAATTTCATATAGAACTATAATAGGTGGATGTGACTGTTGGGAATTTATTTAGTTTTGTTAAAAGTGAAGAGGTCAAGAGTGTTCCCACCCACTTGGCGCGTTTGAAAACTGGCGCAGCAATAAAACTATAAAAAACCGACTGTAATTCAGAAAGCAATTTACGTCGCGCATAAAAATTATAAATTAATTTCGATGTTGTAATTTTCTTTTCCTTCTGACGTTTTTCTCGCGTGCGAGTTTACGAAGCTAAACGTAATAAACAGTAGGTAGAAGTCGTGAATTTCCTGCAAAAGACTTAGATAAGTATGAAAGAAAACTAATTCATAAAGCTACGGGAAAATCCGTGACCGTAATAAAGTTTTATGTCTCAAAATAAATCAAAACGCTCGTGAAAAAATCTTAGGAGTATTTTTTGAGGTATCGCCCTGTCTACACCTTCGATGAAACTTTTATTTTATTGGGAAATAAAAATGTTGACACTTGAACGTCTTTTTATGGAATATTGGCTTTACTAAACGTTATCATCGTGCTGCAGATACATTCGATATGTTTAACAACACAATTAGATAGTTTTATAACAGAAATATAAAATTCCCCTAAATAATGTTTGTGAAATCCCTCTTTCATTCTAAAAATTAACTTCTGTGTTCCGTACTTAGGTGATTTCAAATTTACATAAACATTAAACTGCACAATTTTTAATTTTGTACATTTACTCCACTTTTTTAAATTCCATATTTCTATTTTTAAAATCTAAGTTTTTTTTTTATTTGTCGTCGTATTTCTATTTACAATCTGCTTTACAGTCAGCAATAAGTAAATCAGTAAGGTTATTGACAAGGGCAAGTAGCCGTCCATTGACGTCTCTTCAGCTTTAACTAATTGCAATTGTGTTACAATTACATCTTAGGAATTGTAGCAGATATTACAGTATTATACCTTATTTTACTACTATACTACTTATGTTATATGTTCACACACACGTACTTACACACCCATGTATCTACATACAGGTGCACACACATACCGCATGATTTGAATTGAGTTTTATTAATTAATTACTCGGTAAATCTAAAAGGTAGGTCTAATGTGTATTGTCTTTTAAGTCTATGGTTCTGGTTGCTATTATCCAATAGGTTCAGCGCTAGCGCGTTTGGATGGTATTGCAATTTGTCGATATACTTTTCACTAGTTGTCACTATTACTTCTTCACCGAGCTTATGTTGAGGTCACTTTGAATATCCACGTTAGTAATGTAGTACGGTGCGTTGGTGATAGTACGAAGCGTCTTAGCTTGAAATCTTTCGAGGATGGCTATGTTTGAGGCAGATGCAGTTCCCCATAACTGGATGCCATTCATCCATACTGGTTTAAGTATTACTTTATAAAGAAGTAGTTTATTGTCGAGTGAAAGAGGAGAGTTTCTTCTTAGCAGCCAGTAATGTTTACTAAATTTGAGGTTTAGCTCTTTCCTTTTTTTCCATATGTGGGTTCTCCATGTTAGGCCCTTGTCTAGGTGCATCCTTAGATACCTAACACTATCAGTTTGTTGTATCGGAGCACCATTTAATGTAATCGCTGGGCATATCCCTCTGCGTTTGGTAAAAGTAACTTGGACAGTCTTGTTCTCATTTATTTTTATACGCCATCTTTTGCACCAGTTATGAATGGAGTCAATACTTCTTTGGAGTTTCTGCGACGCTCTTACTGGATCTTTATCTGTGGCCAGAATAGCCGTGTCGTCCGCAAATGTAGCTGTTGTGACCTCCTCGCTAATAGGCAAATCTGCAGTATATAGGAGATAAAGTATTGGTCCAAGGACACTCCCTTGTGGTACCCCAGATTTTATTGTATATAGATTAGTAAGCTCTTCTTCGTGCTTGACTAGGAAATGCCTTTCATGCAGATAGGATTTTAATAGCAGATAGAATTGATCAGGAAGACCCCGTTTTAGCTTTTATAGCAACCCTTTATGCCAAACTTTGTCAAATGCTTGACTCGCATCTATGAAGGCAGCAGCGCAGTATTCTTTTTCTTCAAAGACGTTATTTACAATGTCGACTACTCTATGAACCTGCTGTACAATGGAATGTTCTTTCCTGAATCCAAACTGGTAATCAGGTATGAATCCCTCCTTGGATAGAATCGGCATCAGTCTCTTTAGTAATAGCTTTTCGAACAGTTTCGAGATGATGGGTAGGAGGCTTATGGGTCGATACGATGCAGCTTCATTGGGTGGTTTGCCAGGCTTTTGGATCAGGATGATTTTGGCAACTTTCCACTGCGCTGAGAAGTTTCCCGTTCTCAACACTACGTTGCAGATATAGGTGATCATCAGCAATCCTTTCTTGGTTAGTTCCTTCAAGATACGCCCTGTTATTAGGTCATATCCGGGTGATTTTTTGGATTTCAGATTGTTTACCATGGTTTTAATTTCATTCATGGCGAATAGTTTGATTGGCGGAGAGAGCTGTAGGGGAGCTACCAGGTAGTTTTCGACTTCTTGCTCGATGTTTGCTGCCTGTTCTCCCAGCAGTGGTGTGAAGACATTCTTGAGATACTGAGCAAAGGCCTCGGATTTTTCTAAGTAAGAGTGGAATTCCAAATAATTCAAGGTGTAAAGTAATATTTAGTACTCTGTAATTGATAACTGGTGGACCAAACGGATTATTGAATGTAGATCACGGCACCACAAAAGAAGTGTAGGACGTCCGCAAAGTAGATGGACGGATGATATCAAAAAGTTCACAGGTTTACGATTGGATGAGAAAGGCACAAAACAGATTGGAATGGAGAGAACTTGGAGAGGCTTACATCCGACGATGGATGGAATAGCTACATAGATAGAATTGATAATATAATATAGTATATCACATAATAAAAACAATAATAGATAGAAATTAAAACATTTGACAGTCCTACGAATTATGAAAACATTGCACGTGTTCTATAGTTTTTTTTATTACAATCTGGTCAATTTTTCTATTTGAATTAGATTATTTCTTAATATTTGAATTGGACTATTGAATATGATGTGATTGCCCACAACCGTAATATTGTCTATGTAAAGCCACACATAATTCAAGAATTTAATTTTATTATTCTTGTCTCGTACTCTTCCTATATAGGGTGACTCGTTTCTCATTATACTCTAAACATTTTCTTTAAAATAGAGCTACTTCAATCTACAGTAGCTGTCAAATTATTAGGGAGAGTACAAATTTCTTGTAATTTTAAAGTTTAAATGAATTTAATGATCAAATAATTGGCCCATTGACCCAAAGTCTTATAGTTATTTTTTATTCATTATAGTACTCTATTTCGAATATAAAAACAACATAAGTACTTACTCATATCTATTTATTTTTTCATAAAAAGTGATTACTGAATAATTTCAGAAAAATGTCAACATTTAGTAATGCTACCCTTTGCTGCGATTACGGCTTCCAGGCGTCGCACAGTGGGATCAGTGACCATAAAAGCTGGTATTAATTCAAAAATTAAAGTGCAGTGAATACATTCGCTTTTATGACACTAATGTAGCCAACACTTGGGTGCATAAAACTGCGCATGTCTCGGGACCGACAACCCCCTTCCTGCCCCTTGCCGAAGTCCAGTACAATAAGTTGTGGAGACCGCGTGTGGCGTTGTAATTAAGATAATTTGTTGAGTGAATTTTGAAGATTGTGTTTTGTTTTGTAAATCGTTCTAAATTTTACTTTTTTGTCATGGAGCCATCAACCTCAGGTATGTATTATATTTTCAGTAATATTTATTTTGTGAAAAACCAGTAACACTTAAATAAAAACGCTTAGAAGTCATCATTGTAAAATTTTCTGGAAAATAGTGTGTTCGTAGAAATAGGTAAACTTTTAGTTGTGTATCGAGCCATTTCGAGCACTTTTGTTTGCATGGTTAAAATGTGTAGTTATAGTACAATTAGGGCACATTTTAATATTTTGCGATTTTCGTTTTAATAGCTAACAATATGGCGGTCCTCTTTGAAGGGGGTGAATTTTATTAATTATTATTCTTCTTGGTTTCAGGAACGAGTTCTGACAATATGTTCATTACACGAAAAGAACTTTTCGATATTTTGAGAAGTTCTGGACAAAATAAAATCGAAGATCAATTCATTTATTTCCCAAACCATATTCAAGAAATGACAAGGTGTCGCGAAAAGTATATAAAGGACCTAAATGGCAAAATATGCCATTTTAAGTCCGAATTCAAGTCAAGATGGATGAATGTAGGAAGATCAAAAGCTAGATTTGTCATGAAATATAGTAATTGGCTAGACACTTCAATTTCGTTTACATGCTACGAGCCTTCGAAATTAAAGCAGCGAAGACGTCCAACAGTTGATTTTGAAGAAAGTAATGAGCGCACCAAGGGCAAAAAAACGGAACACCTGCGGAATTTTACGCCTATTGCGGAATTAAGTTTCGCTACACAGATGAATTTAAGATCATCTGGATATACAGAGGCTTCCAAATTAGTTCAGGAGATCACCTCAACCGGCCTTACACGGGCAACTAAGATCAGAAAGGCTTATAGATCATCCCTCCAAATTCACTCTCGCATAATGTCAGGTGAAGATGCCCTAGCTTTATTAGTAGATGGTAGGTTGTCTAGGCATCACTATAGTCTAATTAGATTGAGCAATCCCGACAGATTTCCGTCTTATAAAATTATACAATCAGAGAAAAAAATGCTACCCAAATAAATAATACATTAAAATAAGTCCGACTTCGGCAGAAGTGCAATTACAAGCTCTTCTGAACCACACTGTGCAACGTTTGATTGCTGTACAGGATACTGTTATAGCATCATTAAGCAACGAGGAATCGAAAAAGCTATGTTTGGTATCGAAGTGGAGCTTCGATGGTAGTTCAGGTCATAGTAGGTACAAACAGGCGTTTCATGGATGCGAAGCTAGTGATTCGGCCGTATTTATAACATCTATAGTACCTGTTCGTCTAGTATGTGACCCAGAAAGCAGGAACCCTAAAATAATTTGGCAGAACCCACGTCCTCCTTCTACGAGGTACTGTTGGCCTTTAAAAATTGCATTCTTAAAAGAATCAACCCAAGTTTCTGTGGCAGAAAAAAAAACGGGTAGATGAAGAAATAAAGCATCTACGTAGTAGTGATTTCATCTATAAAGACAGATTAATTTCAGTCAGCCACAAATTGATTTTTGCAATGGTTGATGGTAAGGTGTGCAACGCTCTCACGGATACTTCATCTACACAGAAATGCTATGTTTGTGACGCAACATCGAAAGATTTTAATTCCATTGACAAAATGATTAATAGAGGAATTAAGACTGAAAACTTGCAATTTGGAATATCAGTATTACATGGATGGATACGATTTTTTGAATGCTTACTACACTTAGCTTACAAACTTCCCATCAAAAAGTGGCAAGCGTGAGGCGACAACGATAAAAAAGTAGTTGCAGAAACCAAACAAAATATCCAAAAGCAATTTAGAGCGAAAATGGGATTAATCGTGGACGTCCCTAAAGCCGGTTTTGGAAACTCAAATGACGGCAACACGGCCAGACGCTTTTTTTCTAATCCTGAACTCTCTGCAGAAATCACCAAAATTGATGTAGAATTGATTAAAAAAATGCATATTATATTAGTAGTAGTATCATGTGGACACTCAATTAACATCGATAAGTTCCGGGAATTGACACATAATACTGCTAGACACTTTGTGAAAAAGTATGATTGGTATTGTATGCCTCCTACCCTACATAAATTTTTTATTCATGGTCCAGATATAATTTCCTCTGCTTTGTTGCCCATCGGCCAGTTAAGTGAAGAGGCTCAAGAAGCAAGAAACAAGGATTTCAAAAAGTTCCGTGAGCATTATTCCAGAAAATATAGTCGCGAAAGATCCAATGAGGATATTTTTAATTTATTTTTATTAAGTTCGGATCCCATAATTACAAGCAAGAGGAAGTTACCTAAAAAGAAACTCCAATGCTTGCCAAAAGAGGCTTTAGATTTGTTAGTGCCTCCACCTGTCTTCGAATGTCAAGACGATGATAATGATAATGATAATGATGATGACGAAGAATCATTGCATTTTGATTCTGATGACAGCTATTGACAAATATTATAGGTAGTTATACGTCTAAGCGACATTTTACTAAAAATGCTTTATTAAAATTAAATAAGAGTTTTTTTGTGTACCATTTATTTTTTTCAAATTTCTAAAAACTTTTGTAATTTTTTGTTCAATAAATTAATTTTCTTTCTTACTCGGCCGTTTCAATTTACATCCCCTAAAAACCACCCCAATTGATCAATGGGATTTTTTTATTATTTTTCCTGTAATCACGAACTTAATTAGGACCAGCTTCATAAGTTTCAGAATTCTTTCCAAAAAAATGTTCATTCTGCCCCATTCTGTGCGCCGGGGCATGTTTTCTATGTAGACTTTTGCGTTGTGCCAGAGGTTGGTGTTGTGATGCCACACTCTGACAAGGGTTTCTATCAGTTGCCGCTTGGTGGTGATTAGGTACTTCTTTGGCGATCTCCCCTTTCATGAACTCCCATGGGGTTCATATTCGGCGAATTCCCCGGCCAAGGCAAAACGCACACGTTTTATCAGCCAGGAATGCAGTAACACTCCTGGCTTTGTGGCATGGTGCCGAGTCGTGCATAAACATATACTCTTCATCGCCAGGAAACCATTCTTGGACCTGGGACAGGAGCCGACTTTCCAGTACTGGCTTGTACTGATCCTACCTCATGGTCCCTTCCACGATATAGAGGCCTCCCATACCCTTCGCTGAGATTACGGACTACACTATTATGTTAATAGGGTGTTCAACCCTCTCCACAAGACAGTCCGGGTGGAACTGCTTTCCTGAGCATCATCGAACGAATGAGCTTTTGTCCACCCAAGTTTGAAAAGTTGATGCGTTCGAGAAGCAGACCTGTATTACCATTATTCAGGATTCTTACAATTTTATAAGAGTCACATTTACTCGACTCTAGTCCGTAATAGTCATATTTCGATGTTCTATGGCCCATTGTAGTCGCTTTTTTTTCATGGCCTCAGTCAGGCGTGGTTTTTTGGTTGGACGACGACCCATCAGATTCTCTTCAACCAACCGACTCCGAACGGTCCTTTTGGAGACATTGAGTCCTTCGTCGGTTATCAACGTAGTCAAGACGAGCGACGCACTTTTTACGATTTTGAAGCAGATATCCCTGATTTTATGGTGACCACGTGGAGTAGTGATCCTTTCTCTGCCACTTTTTCTGATGCGGTCTGCTTCTAGGCAGGTTTTATTAATTTTTATTTAAATCTGGTTGACCTCTGACTTCGAAGCACCTGTGAATGTGTGGTATGAAGTAGTAAGGTTTGTACTTCCCTACATTTTCTTGGGGATAGGTCTGAAGACTTGTTCATACTAAAAATAATAGAGGTTATTATGGTTAAGTGTTAACCAATTTGAAATTTACGCATTAAAATTAGAAAAATTAGTATATTATTAAACAATACTAACGTTTTGATAGTCTTGGACTGGGAAAACTTGCAAAAAATGATTCCAAAAATTAATAACTGAGGTCACACCAACAACACTTTTCACCAATTAACAGCGAAATGAGAAATAATCTCACTGTTTTGACGGATAAGGCAGACTGACAAACTTTTTAGAAGTGAAATAATAATGATATCAGCAACCAAACTACAAAAGAAAAATGAATTAAAACCAATTTATTTGCTCCCAAATTCATTTAAAATTGAAAATTATAAAAAAGGTTTACTGTCCCTAATAATTTGGTGGCCTACAGTAATTTAAAGTGTTTTACGTGTTCAATCCAACTCTTCAGTCAAGACATTTGTAACTAGAATAACACACAAGCAGCGAATGCAAAATACTTATTTTGATTAAAATTCTATGATTTTTTGAATAAACCAGTTAAGTTTGTTTTAAAAGTAAGCTCACATTAATACTATGTGACCGGTACTGAAACTGAAAATCACTATAGGCGGGCATGGGTCCGCGCAGGAGATTTTTAAAGGTGGGGGCAAAATCTATTTTTCTCATTCATACCTACACACAAATGTCTGCGCGCACAGTACTCGATATTCTTCGTTTTCTCTCTTCATATACGAAACCCACAAATTATGAGGAAAAATCGTGTAAAATGCGGTGGTAGGTTCTATTCGCAAATGTGTTAAGTCGTTTTAATGATCATATCACAATTATGAATCAGATAGTTTGTTACGGGCCAAATCTCGCTACGAGAATTATGGGACAAAGAAAATCGCACGTTGGCGTGCTAAGAAATTTTTGGTACAGCCAAACGCGCTTTTCTTGGACCCGCAAACAAAAAAAAGATGGTAAAGGCCAGCGGCTTGACTCAGGGCAGGAGGGGGGGGTTCGCTAAAATTGCTTATAGAGGAA
>JABXWE010031058.1:0-11509 GCA_014611495.1 Limonius californicus
TTACAATCTGTCTAGTTAGACAATAAGTAATTGGTATGACTGCTTACTATAATGACATGTGAAGATGTTTCCAGTGAAACACCTTCTTTACTAAAACTAACATAACTACATGCTTATTTGTTGAGACTAACAGTAATAAATTGCAAACACAACACTAGTCAAATCTGGCCATTAAGTCTGAGGGCTTGAAGCGTTTTAACCTTCGTCTGACACCCATATCCACTAATAGTTGTGTGGCTAGAATATTAGAATGGTGTGTTAAACTGGCACGATATTTTACACTCACACTTTTGATTTCTTCTTGGATGGTAGGAATTTGGAGGTCTCTATGTATGACATAGTTTGGCACATAATATGGAGCACCGGCTATAATTCTTAACACCTTGTTCTGGAACCTTTGCAGAATTTCGAGGTTTGAGTTCGCCGCAGATCCCCAGAGTTGGAGCCCATAAGTCCAAACCGGCTTGAGTATCGACTTATAAATTAGGATTTTGTTTCCCATTGAGAGTTGGGATTTCCTTCCCATCAACCAATACAATTTGTTAAGCTTCAATCCTAGTTGCTTCCTCTTAGTAAAGATGTGCTTTCTCCATGTTAATCTTTTGTCTAGATGTATACCGAGATATTTCACATCATCGGTCTGCGGTATTGGTTGTCCGTTTAAGGTAACTGGCGGGCATGTCTCTTTTCTCAAGGTAAATGTGATATGGTTTGATTTGGCCTCGTTTACCTTGATCCTCCACTTCCTGAGCCAATCATGGATTTTGTTTAGGTTAGTTTGTAGGTTTCTAGATGCTGCAGCGGGGTAGACATGTGAAGCAAGTATTGCGGTATCATCCGCAAATGTGGCCGTTGTTGTAAGTCTTGTAGTAGGAAGGTCAGCCGTAAATATTAGATACAGTACGGGACCCAGAACGCTACCTTGTGGGACTCCTGATTTTATGGGATGTAGATCTGTATACTCTTCTTGATGTTTTACCAGGAAGTAACGATTAGAGAGGTATGACTTGAGGATCTGGTAGAAGTTGTGAGGCAAGTGTTTTTTTAGTTTAAAGAGTAAGCCGTCGTGCCAGACCTTGTCGAACGCTTGGCTCACATCTAAGAAGACGGCCGAACAATATCTTTTCCCTTCCAGGTCGTTGTTAATTTTCTTTACAATTCTGTGGACCTGTTCGATTGTGGTATGTAGGTTCCTGAATCCGAACTGATGGTTGGGGATTAAATTTTCTTCTTCCAATATTGGCTTCAGGCGCTTTAGGAATAATTTCTCGAATACCTTCGACAAAGCTGGTAGCAGGCTAATGGGCCTATATGATGATGGCAAGTGTGCGTCTTTTCCTGGCTTTGGGACCATTATGATCTGGGCTACTTTCCATTGGTTTGGGAAATAGCTCAGTCTGAGGATGGCATTAAAAATCTGTGTAATGGCTTCTAGGCATTTTTTGGATGTTTCTTGTAAAACTTTCCCAGTTACCAAGTCAAACCCAGGGGCTTTTCTGCTGTTGATCTCTTTACTGATGACTGATCTTACCTCACTCGCTCTAAATTTTTTGATAGGAAGTGAGAGTTGGAGAGGTGCATCAAGATAGTTTTGGATTTCTCCATCTTCTTCTGGAGTGGAGGTTGTTGGGAAGGGTTGGAATACCTTCTTAAGGTGATTTGCAAAAACATCAGCTTTTTCTTTGTCGTTCCGCGTCCATCTGTTATTTTCATCTCTTACAGGTGGCACTGTCTGTAGTGGTCTATTTAACTTTTTTACAGCTTTCCACAGAGAATAATCGCTGGCCTCTGTGGGCGCCAGGTTCTCCAAGTATTGTTGGATTCCTTGATTTTTTAGATTAAGAAGCAGCTGTTTTAATTCTCTAGTAGCCTTGTTGAATTTCCTTTTGTGTTCTTCTGATTTTGTAGTTTGCCACAACTTTCTGCTTTTACGCTTTTCGGCTATTTTTTGTTTAACTATTATTGGGGGTCCTTCCTTTATTTTTGTGTTGGTCGAATCAACGGTGGCTTGCCATGCAGCGTTCTGGATAGCCTTTGTTAAATTATCAACAGCTCTGTTCAGTTCCTGCTCCGTTTTAAGTGATACGTTTGTTACAATTATATCATCTAGTGTAGCTCTAAATTGCTTCCAGTCTGTTTTTTTGGAGTAGAGTGTAGGTTGTTTTGATTTCTCTAGGATTTTCGAGTATATAGTAATTATTACGGGTGTATGATCTGAAGATAAATCCAAACTTGATTCAGTTTTGACTTGTTTGTTATTTATGCCTTTTGTGATATAAAAGTCTATTGTATCTGGGATCTTTCTTGGGTCGCTTGGCCAGTATGTAGGTTGACCAGCAGATAACTGTTTTAGGTTATTTGCTTTCATAGCTTTTATTAGTTCCCTACCCTTAGTCGTTGCTAATCTTGACCCCCACTCGGGATGCTTGGCGTTGTAATCACCTCCGGCGATAAATCTGCTGCCCAGAGTGTTGAAAAAGTGCTCATAATGCTCTTTTTTGTTATTATGCTTGGGGGGACAGTAGATTGCTGAGATAGTTAGGTTCCCACTGTAGTCTTCTATCGCAATACTAGCAGCTTGCAAGTAGTCGTGTTCATATCTCTCTAGTGCATGATGTTTAATGTTGTTCCTTATAATTATTGCTGCCCCTCCATGGCCACCTCCATCTGGGTGATTTGTGCTATAGATGTTATATTTAGGGATGTTTACATGACTTCTATTGGTAAAGCGCGATTCTGAAATTAGCATTATATCTATATCGTGAATTTGTAGGAAGTATTTGATTTCTTGTGTGTGTTGGCATAAACCATTGGCGTTCCAGGTTGCAATTTTATATAATTGAGCCATTGTATTATTTCTGGAGCAGGGTAGTTATAAGGTTTAACATTGAACCCATTTGTTCCATGAGGAGCTTCATCATGTTTTTTAATTCCGACATGTCATTAATCTGTTGTGGCGTTGCTGGTTGAATTGGTTGGTTTGTGTTGTTGATAAATTGAGTTTGTTGTGATTTTTGCCTAGCCATCTGGGTATATGAAATCCCTGTCTGAACCGTTCTAGTTATTGGAGCATTATTTCTTTGACGTAGTGCAGGAAATGTCTGTTGCTTCAGCTGCTTATGGACGACACAACCCCTGTAATTTGCCGGGTGGTTTTCCATGCAATTTACACATTTGACATCTCTATCTTTCACTTTTCTAAGGCAGTTTGCGGTTAGATGATTTCCGGCACATTTTACGCAGCGCGGATTTTGGTGGCAGAAATTTTTCGTATGCCCGTACCTTTGACATCTTGTACATTGGGGGACTTCTTTTTTTACATAGGGTGCGACGAATTGCACGACATTGTTCATTAGGAGCCGAACATTATAAATTTCTTTATTATTGTCTTTAGGAATTAAATCAATAAAGAACATGGAGAGTGGTTTGTTTTTTTGTTTGACGTTCCAAACATTAGTTACATTGTGACCTAGAGCTTCGATGCTTTCCTTAATTGCTTTAGTATCCGTTGAATAATGTATGTTTTTAAGAACAACTCTGAAGCTTTTTTCCTGCTTAGGCTTGTATGTGTAGAATTCAGTGTTTTTACTCTCTAGTGCTTTTCTGATGTCAGTATAAGTTGTACTTATACTTGGCTGTATTTTAACTTGTTCGTTGTTTAAGGCCTTAACAGTGTACTTATCTTTGGCTATCTGATTTAACAGAGTGATGAGAGGTTCTATGTTTTTTACCCCTGTAACAAAGATAGGTGGCGGTTTTGGTTCGTTTTTATTTTCTGTTTCCATGTCTTCACTTCCCTTTTCGCTTTTATCGTCTTCGCCTTCTGCAAGACTTCCATATTTATTTTTCGTTGTTATTGGAGTACCGAGCCAGTAATCACTAATTTTGGTTTGTTTTGTATGTTTGTCTTCTTCTGGACTTCGTAGTCTTTTTTTTGTTGTGTACAACTAGGTGCCAGCTATTGTCGGTTTGGTTTGGCAATGGTGGATATTCCAGGGCTGTTTGGTAAAATTGGCCCGGTTGTTGTACCGGGGCGACTAATTGGGGTTGGCTAAAGAACTGGGGATTTTGCGTCAACATCGGTTGCATTGGCTGTGAGAAAGATCCTGGTTGTTGTGCATATTGTATTTGTGGTGGTTGTTCGTGATACGAGTAGATTGGCATATTTGTTGGGGCATAATTCCCAGTGACATAATTATGAGAGTTAGCCATTGGGGCTAACCCCCTAAGATAGTCTCACCTGCGTTAGAGCTGGATTAGTTGTAGGAATTTTCACTTTTAACGTATAAAAATAAGCATAAAAGTTATTGCTGGCCATACGGCCTTTTATTTATCACGCGCGATAGCGATAGCACTTGAACTTTCTAGCGTTCGGAGCGGTGACCCGTACGTCTTTACGCTTCAAAATCCAAATGAATACACATCAAATCTTTCTGACCGACATTTTTCTGACCATCGTGTACTCCCTTTATTAAACTTTTCTTTATGGTCTGCACTTGCTTTTCTGCCATTCCATTTGAACATGGATGTAATGGTGGTGAAAAAGTACATTTTATTCCATTTGATTTACAAAATTGTTGATAGTCAGCTCCAAAAAACGGTGGACCGTTGTCGGAGACAATTTCTTCCGGAATACCAAAACATACAAAACTTTGACGTAATTTTTCTATTGTCTTTTCAGCATTTGTTCCGCTGTGCATAATGTACACATCTAACCATTTGCTATGACTATCGACCAGTAACAATAAGTGGTACTCTTTGTATTGCAAAAAGTCTACATGAACTCTTTTCCAACATCGTGAGGTTTTAGTCCATGGTGTATATGGAACAGATATTGGTTTGTTTTGATGTAGTTGACATGGTTCACATCTCTTCACAAAATCCTCAATGTCCACATCTATATTTGGCCACCAAAGTTCACTTCTGGCTAATAGTTTCATCCTAACCACACCAATATGTTGCTCATGTAGTAGTTCTAACACGGAATTTCTCAACTCGGATGGTATTATTAACCGGTTGCCCCACCAAAGACAATCGCTATCTAGAGATAGTTCAAAACGTTTAGTAAAGTATGGCTTAAGGCCGACATCAGTGTTTCTATCTGGCCAACCAATTCTGGTGAATTCCATCGCTTTCACAATAGCCTTATCTTTCCTAGAACTCTTAGCTATATCTAGTAGGTTGATTGGTACTTGGTAATGGTTTGAAAAAGAATATATTGGCTCTTCTAAAATGTCTTTTGAAGGTAATCGACTCAAACAATCTGCATTCGCGTGTTCCGGACCTTTCCGATACTGAATCTCGTAATCATACGTTGATAGTTCAAGTGCCCAACGCTGTAGACGTGTTGCCGCCAGTGTGGGTATATTCTGCTTGGGGTTCAATATGGCTTTTAGTGGTTGGTGGTCGGTAATTAATACAAACCTTCTACCATATATAAATCGATGAAATTTTCGTACAGCAAACATTATTGCTAATGCTTCCTTGTGGATGTGTGGATAATTCCTTTCACTTGGAGCGAGTGTACTCGATACAAACATAATTGGATGTTCCACACCATTTATAATGTGACTCATCACTGCACCTACGCCGTAGGGTGACGCATCTGCAGCTATTACTATGGGCTTCTTAGCATCATAGTGAACTAATGCTGGACTCTCAATAACCATTTTCTTGCATCTTTCGAAAGCGTCCTGACAATCTTGTGACCATTTAAACTCGACATCCTTGCGTTCTAAATCATACAACACTTTCAAATGTGATGAAGCCATGGGTAAAAACTTGTGGTAATAATTAACCATGCCCAAAAATGATCTCAATTGGCTTATGTTTTCAGGTGGTTTTGAATTCCCTATTTGCTCTAACTTAGATGGCAGTGCTTTAATACCCTGACCATCTAACATGTGACCAAGACATTCGATACTTTTTTTAAAGAATGAACACTTCTCAGCGTTTATCAAGATATTATGTTTCTTCAACCGCTCTAGCACAGTTCTCACATTCCTTTCACATTCATCTAAGGTTTTTCCTGCAATAATCACATCATCAATATAACATGCACACAATGGGATTCCTCTTAAAACCCTATCCATTGCCGATTGAAAAATGGCAGGTGCTGATGTTATACCGAATGGTAATCTCGTAAACTGATATAATCCTAAATGCGTGTTAATTGTTAATAATTCTTGACTTTCTGAATTTACTTCCAATTGCAAGTAGGCATTTGACAGATCTAAAACAGTAAAATATTCTCCCCCAGATACCGCATTAAAGATATCCTCACATACAGGTAATGGGTAATGCTCCACTTTCAGGTTTGGATTAATCGTAACCTTGAAGTCTACACATATTCTGACTTGCTTCGACGACTTCCTTGGAACTATGACAATTGGACTGGCCCATTCTGAATATTTGACTGGTTTCAATATTCCAGCTTCTTCCATAGACTTTAATTCAATTTCTACTGCCTCTTTTATGGAGTATGGGACACGGTAAGCTTGGTGGAAAATAGGAGTAACATTGTCTTTTAATACTAAATTAGCCTTGAGGTTTTTGATGGTTGAAGACCTATCACCCTGAAAAACACCCTTAAAATCTTTTTTAATCTGAACAGCTATTTTCTCTGCTTTGACTACCTCATCATCTAACACAACAGTTGAAAATACCGTTCTCCACTCTGGGTATAATTTATCAATCCATGTCCTACCTAATAATGGTTGACATATTGATTCGGTTTTAATTATAAACAATGGTAATTTAACAGCTGGGTATTTAACATCTGTACTAACATTGACATAAACCTGACCTAATACATTTAGCTCATTACCAGCTACGGTTTTTAATTTGACATTACACAGTTCCCATTTAATATCAGGAAATTTTGTAGACAATAATTTGTCGGACATTACTGATACACTAGCACCTGTGTCGATCTCCATATCACATGGTATACTATTGATAAAAACCTGTCTAATTACTGGTGCGTGTACAGACTGAATTTTACTAATACACTTTACATTTTGACATGACATTACATTAGAAGACATGTTTTTAACAACTAAGTGACTTATCTGGCTAACTTCTTCATCGTTGCCTGCTTCAGAGCTACTCCCATCAGTGGTGTGACCTTCACTGACTGCATTGACCTTCTTCTTTGCCTTTCTGCATACCGTTGATGTATGACCTGTTTTGCTGCATACGAAACACTTCCATCCTTTGGCTGGACATGTGCTGGGTTTATGATTTCTCCCACATCGGAAACATTGGCCCTGATGCAATTGCTTCCCTTTTTCCATCTTCGGTGTGCTTGCCGCTTTGGATTTAGACTGGGTTATTTTATCTACATTCAGAGGTTTTAACAATTTGGCTTGTTTTTCTGCTAACTCCATGTTTAGCGCAATTTTAGATGCACCGTTAAATGACAGCTCTGTTTCTCCCAGTAATTTTCTCTGGATAGCTTCATTGAGTATGCCACAAACCAATTTGTCACGTAAAGCTTGCTCAAGGAATGTACCAAACTCGCATGACTTTGCTAGCTTCCTAATTTCGACGATGAAATCAGCTATCGACTGACCTGCTTTTTGAACTGCCTTGTAGAATTCAAACCTCTCCGATATGACTGACTTTGTTGGCGAATAATGTTTCATTAGGGTATCCTTGATTTGTACATATGTCATCTTTGTTGGATCCTTTGGTGACACCAAATTCTTCAACGTGCTGTACACATCCGGCCCGACTAAGGTTATAAACATTGACCCTTGGATACTCTCTGCTATGTTGTTGACTACAAATAATTGTTCCAGTCTCTCTGTATACGACGCGAAGTCACCGTTTGACTCGTTGAAATGTTCAATACTGCCTATTAACGCCATTTCTTTTTTTTGCAACTAGGACCGAACAATCTTTGTCTGCTTCCCGCCAACCGACTTTTTGGTTAGTTTGTTGAATTCTTCTTACCGCACGAAATTAGCGCTCCCAAGACTTAGTTCAATAATCCTCGTCGCCAAAATATGCTGTGTTGACTTTTACGTATCGAGTAAAGACACTGTTTTACTTGGAACATAACTTTAATACATTTTTAACACTGGTACATGAATACATGTAATTCACACAATATGACATTGTTGCTTCCTCATGCTATATGTGTATTTCCTATACTAGTGACCTTAACATATACAGCACAAATGAACATTGCATTTGCAGCACAGGAAAATTGTATGACTTTTGCAAAGTCGGCACCTTCTTCTTGCCTTTTTTTCATATTCCATGATGACGTGTCCAATGTTATCATAGCGAACCTCAAGGGGTAAACTGTTAGCAGATGGACGACCTTTTTGTGAATTAGATCCTGAAGATAGGGTTTGTTCGATATCTGAATCCGATTTTTCTGTTTCTTTGTAATCATTAGAAGTTTCTTCACTTTGGATCATAGCAAGAGCCAAGTAAGACTTGAAACCTAATTGGTCCATTTTACTGTTGTGTGCAATTCTATATATATAACTTCCAAGCATTCACCACTGCACTGTCAATAACATTGATGAACAGAGGCCACCACCATTTCTTACCACGTATTCTGATCCTGTAATTTGCTATTCCGTTGTCATGCAAATCTACCCCTCCCATATTTTTATTGTATTCACTGATCATCAAAGGCTGCGTTATGGCAATTTCTTTTCTCTCCTTTCGATTATATCTTTTCGTATTTACCGTTGGAAAAATTGAAGTTTGACTGCTTATTGCTGTTAGGACTGAATTGTCGTTCCACCTAACAACAGCAGTTTCAGTTCGTTTATCAAAGGCATTTCTTTGGTTGTTTGTAAAGGACATTCGGAAAGTCTATATTCCCGTGCAGTTCCTGTTGCAAAGTAACCTCTTTCTTTCAATAAGCTGAATAAATTGTACGACGAACAGAAATTATCAAAAAAAAACTTTATGTTCTTTGGGGTTAGTTACAACATTGAGTAAGTCTATAACAACTTGAGCTCCTAGGCCAAATTCAGGTTTCTCGGAATTTGGAGTTGCGCTACCATAGGGAACTAATTTGTACAAATAGCCACCAGAACTGCATAAACACCAAAGCTTAAATCCAAACCTGACAGGTTTCCCTCTTATAAACATTTTAGCGGAGTGTCTTCCAAAATAGGGAACCATTTCCTCATCAATTGCAAGATTATGCAATAATGCAAAACTAAAGTAAGACGAGTTATATCAAACAACTGAAACAACCAAAATTGTAGTAAAAATATTCACACTGCACCACGAATATCAGTGAACTAAATGTATGCAGCAGTATCACACCACTGTACTAAAACAAACAAGAATGAACCTGCATAATGATACAGCGGCATGCTATATGTATTGCGCCAAAGGTGCATAAACGCACCATTATGTTCAAATGAGAGTAAACCACATACAATTGATATTTTTTTGCCATTTTATGCATTATTTAGTAACAATCAACTATAAACTATATAAAAGTATGAAAAAATAGACAACAAATATTTTGACAAAACTTTTGACATCAGCTCAAAAATTGTATTCAAATCCATGTCAATATGATCAACTTGCCATACGTATAATTCTATAAATCAACTAAAATGTATGCATATAAAATTTTTTATTCAAATTATAAACCTTCCTACAATAGCAATTCACATAAAAAAATAAATAAAATATACGTGGGTACATATAAAAAATATATAAGTAAAATGGTGCGTTTACGCACCTTTGGCACCAAATGGGTTAAGTAAAGACATACTGTCTCTTGTTTTGTTAACTGATGGCCTACTCCAAACGTACTAGTTTTTGAACACCCGTTATTATTTCTGAATAGCCTTTTCTGTACAGCTATTTTTCTGATTTGCGTCGTAGCAATGCGGAGATGAGCAAATTTTAGTGTTCTTCGGTGATCACAGAAAGCAGAAAGGTAAATGTTTTACATGTTTCAGCTTACAGGGGTCCATAAATATAGAAAAATAATATCAAACGAATTGATAAGGTTGATGTTTATGTAAACAAATATCATGAAACCTTGATAGTTTTACATTATCGAAATGCTCAGTTATTTTGAGTTTTCTCATAAATGTCAAGGTAATTTTGACACATTTGCGCACTCACAAATTTTCTTAAAAATTCTGCTTCGTGTCATACCTACATGTTTATAATTATGTAGAAGTTTCTGAACACAATTCTGTACAAAATTCTATGCTGTGTTACACTATTCCAATGATATACGAATAAAAATAAACGTTGGTGTTCTTTATTGTATTCTTACGCTTGATACAACTAATAAGTAAATACAATTAGAATTTTTATTCAACTTACCTTTAGTTTTATCGTACTACAGTAAGAAGATTGGCAATTATTTTGGAAAACGTTTTACCTTATTTTGATATAAATACAGTACTGCAGTATTAAATTTTTATTCAAAAAAAACATGACACAAAATAATTAGTTAAAAACATATAACCTATTTTTGTAAAATTTATTCCTGAACAATAATTACCCTTGCTTTTGATAATTTTACAATTTAAAATGATGAAACTTGAAGGTAATACAGTAGTTTTCATCTCACCTGTTCCTTTTCCTGGAAAACCCAGTGTTTTTTTAATTTCCGAAACGCCAGCTCTTCTTTTGAACTAATATTAAAGAGTAAACATGAACACAAGTATTGGCAATGTAGGTAAAGGGTACAGATTTTCAAATAAAACAAACGTTGCATACATACCAGTATGCACTAATGCCACCTAAAACATAAACAGAATTTAAAGTTTACATACCAGGATGTTAATAGTTAAATTTCATTATTATCAATTTGAATAATGTATTTACATTAGTATTATTACACAGTAAACACAATCATTTGTAATTTACAAGAAGGATTTAGGCTTTTTACTTGAAATTCCAAACGATACCTTTTTTTTTATATACACTAATCCTTAAAAATTGGTGGCACAATGCTCGTGATGATCTGCCGGTGAATGTCGGGACGAGTTTGAATTTGTAAAGTAATTATAGTGGGTGGAAAGCAAGCGTAAAACAAGCGAAGTACTATTACTGGCTTTTATTATAATGAATTAAATTACAAATATGTTACCGACACCGCAGTGCCGCTTTGTACAGCTATAATAATAATATACAAGACACTAGAGCTATATAGAACAATATGTAAGGTGCCTACACTAAGAGAATGGTCTACACATTGATTGTTGTGATTGTTCTACATTCGGTGTCCGCCTCACACATTCCCTCGAATAATCTACAGTTCAAAAAACACAAATTAATTACTATACTGTATAAAAAATACAAAATAGATTATAAAATACAGGAGTCTTTACATTGGTTAGGGCGGGTGTGAAGCGGAGGCACGGAAAAACCTATGAAACAGTGTATCTACCTAATATCTTATATAATGGCGTAACAGGCCTACTTACGAACTGAACTGTACTTTTGCAAGCAAGTGTGTAATACAGAAAAAATCAAGCGAATGTCCTTATTCATAAAAAAAAAA
>JABXWE010031060.1:0-11318 GCA_014611495.1 Limonius californicus
TTGCGTATACGAGGCCTCGCGATATCGTAGATACTAGACGGGAATTAGGTGGTTTGGTTGATATTTTTTTTTTAAGTAGATTAATGCTTCCTATGTTTAAACTTGATCTACGCATTATTGTTTTCCCTAGAAATTTTGGTTCAGCTCTGTATAAAAATTAAATCAGAGACAGTAACGTACTGTGGTCCGTTCATTTTGTTAATGAATGTAAATTTATGTACATATATGCAACATGGGGTTGTGATCCTGATTTTTTTCCATGCTTCATTCATTAGTGGCAAATTGTTTTGTCAAGATCTGTATATACTTTTGCTTGTATTGATTAATTATTTTACTCGATTATTATATTTTGGAAATCTGTCAATTACGATTGTGTTTTATTCTGTCTTGAAAAATAAGTTTAGTATTACCAAGCAAGGTAAGTTCGCATCCAGGAAGGTTCCTGTTTACCCAAAGTTATCTTCGAGGAGGAAAGGGTTTTTTTAAGCAAGTGGCGCCTAGGCTCAGATCGAACCATCCTTCTTCGACTGCAGCTAGTCGAACCCTTGTTGTTGATACCTGGACCTTGCTGTTCGAATTTTTACGTCAAGCCGATTTTCGAGAGTATCGATTTTTTGCGATTTTACGGCCCTGCCGTGCTCATAGAGTCGCTCACTAGCGCGAACGAGTCGTCGAAAGGCTTTGCCCTAGGACCCCCCCCCCTAAAGTCGCCTGTTATTGTCAAAGGGCCGAAAAGTTTTTGCACCCTTTGTACCTACCCACGCACCACTCTTACGAATTACAATTGCGAACCCCTTCTCCCCTTCCAGCCGGATTTTCTTTTTTCCACACGTTTCCTTTTCCTTTTATTAATTTTTTTCATGCTCTTACCTCCTTATTTCTTTCCTTCCCCCATTTCCTTTTGTTTGCTTCTACTGTCCCGTTCTCCCGCCTTCCTTATCCCTGTTTGCTCCCATTGCCTAGTTCCCTCCTTCAACTACTTTCTTATTTCTTATTTATTTCCATATTTCTTATTTTTCTTTTTCTCCTCCGTTTACCCCATTCGCCTGCCTTCTTCACCCTTTCCTCTCCCCCCTTCTTCACCCTTTCCTCTCCCCTCTTCTTCACCCTTTCCTCTTCCCTCTTCTTCCATCCTTTCCATTTATACTCCATCATTTCGCCCCTTTCCTGTCTTTTCTCTTTTCCTTTTCCCCTCCTTCACTCTAGCGATTTTTGGTATGAAGGCCCCCTGCTTTGTCGCCATTCCCCTATCCCGCAAAACTGTTTAATTTATTAAAGAAAATAAAATATAAACAAATATTAAACACCACATATTGAAAAAACTTCAATAGTTTATTTGTTTTAATCAGTTTTTCTGTATTTTAGTTATGGACAAGTTATTTTAATCTTGCCGTTGATTACTTAACCCAGCAATCTTTGCAACTAGAACAGTTTTCTGAAGTCAAGCGTGAGAAGATCATAGAAAAATATGGCGATATGCGGGTCCTGATGGGTTTCCAGATTCTCTCAATGTGGTCTCAGCTCGGTATGTTACTGCTGAAATGCCGTTGAATTGATTTTATCTACGTTTGCTTTTCTAGGGGAACACAAGCTCCATTTTATTCCCTCTATGGTGGGACCATTTTTGGAAGTAACATTAGTACCAGAAATTGAACTTCGAAAAGCAACCTTGCATATTTTCTTCGACATGATGGAGTGCGAGCAGAAGGTGAGGGGGAACTTCAGGCAGGTTGAAAGCGAGCTGATTGATAAACTGGATATTCTTATATCGGAAAATAAAGGAGATGATGAGTACAGGAGGCTGTTCAATACAATGTAGGTTAATTTTTTTTCTATTGTTTTTAATTATTATCAATTGCAAATAAGATACTAAAAATATTTGTTAATTTCTGCTGCCAGGGAGCATTTAAGTGCAGTGTAAGTTATTTCATGTATAGTTTTCTAGTTTAAATTGTGTTACATATCTAGGGACATATCTATAATATTATTTTTCTTGTAGGCTATTAGACCGGGTCCAATCAGAAGACCCAGCGTGGAAAGACAGCGGTGCAGCTTTCATTAGCTCAGTAACACGACTTTTGGAACGACTGTTAGATTACCGTAGTGTAATCCAAGGTGATGAAAACCGGGACAAAAGAATGTCTTGCACATTTAATTTACTTGTAAGTAAATTTTGCTGTTAAAAACTCAAATATTTATGAATGCCCCATTGTAGAATTTTTATAAAAATGAATTCAATCGAAAAGAGATGTATTTGAGATACATTTACAAACTGCATGATTTGCATTTGTCAGCTGATAATTTCACTGAAGCGGGCTTTACCATGATGCTGTATGCTGACCAGTTATCATGGAGCAGCAATGCATTGGTGGTAGATTCGAACTATGCCGGTTATAAAGAGTGTGAGGTCAAGGAAAAATTGTATCACTTAATTATAAGCCACTTTGATAAGGGGAAGGTATGCGTATGAGACTTTATCTTGGTTAAAATATAATAACGTGAACCTTTTTAGTGCTGGGAGAAAGGTATACCTTTATTAAAAGAGCTGGCTAATTTGTACGAAATCCAGCTGTTCAACTACAGGGCGTTAAGTGACATTCTTAAAAATCAGGCAAAGTTTTATGACAATATTTTAACACAACTCCGTCCTGAACCTGAGTACTTCCGAGTTGGCTTTTACGGACTCAGTTTTCCGCTCTTTGTTAGGGTACGTAGATGGCAATCATGTTTTCCAAAAATGTTCAAGTTTTGTTTTATCAGAATAATGCTAAGATTTTTCTTTAACAGAACAAGCAGTTCATATACAGAGGCTTAGAGTATGAAAGAATAGGCGCTTTTACACAACGACTACAAACAGAATTTCCGTCTGCGCATATTCTTATGAAAAATACTCCTCCTGATGATTCTATCATCAACTCAGATGGACAGTGTATCCTTTCTAGCTAGAGTTATTTATTTAACTTACTTAAAAGACTTCATCTTCCTTTTCCACTCCACTCTTCTATATTTATAGTTTTCACAAGAATTTATGTATATTTCTTTAACTGGTACAAAGTTATACAAATATGTAACGTAAAACCTATTCCAGAACCCAATCCCATAATTTTAGCAAATGATATTCCAGAAAAAATATCCCATTTCTATCATTACAATGATGTAAGGCGTTTCCAATGTGACCGTCCAGTTAACAAAGGCATAGTTGACAAAGACAACGAAATCAAGGTAACGCTACGATTTTTTTTTTATGCGTACGCTTAACGTTATTTGTCCAACAGACTTTATGGATAGAAAGAACGATAATTGAGACTGAAAGCTCCCTTCCCGGAATCCTTAGATGCTTTGAGGTTATAACCAGGCATACTGAAGAAATAGCTCCAGTTCAATATGCTTGTGAGACGATGGAGTCGGTTGAGAAGGAAGTGAGGCATCTTATTGCTGTGTACACGGCTGAACCCAAACGTAATCTTAATCCGTTCACTATGAGGCTGCAAGGCATTATAGACGCTAATGTGCAGGGCGGTATTAGCAAGTACCAACAAGCATTTTTCACTCAGGAATTTACCAAGTTGTTCCCTGAACATATGACCCACGTGTATAGATTGAAGAATTTGATCTTTGATGCCATGCAGGTAAGGATGTTGGAAGGTTCATGCAAATAATCTAAATGAACCTTTTTGTTTTTTATATTATTGCAAAAATCAATATTAACAATAAAAGTGTTGCTACGTAACTATTCCATTTTTTAAATGTTTGCAAGATTAAAATTGAATAAATATGACAAATATTTGCAAATAGTTTAGCCAATCAAACCAGTTTATTTAGGCGACGTCACACTTTAGGTTGGTGTACCTACAAATCCACAAGGTCTTCGGTTTGATGCACAAAATACAAACGATTTGAGGTTATGTTTCTGCTTTATTCAATGAAATGTAGGTAGATTATTAAACAAATATTTTAAAATATGTAATTTTGTTTGAAGTTAATTCTAAAAAGGGAAAAACCTGCTAGTGAATGTCAAGATATGTTTATTTCACCGAATAACAGTGGCAAATCGTTGTTCTCAAAATGCGGCCGTCAAGTATCAAATTTAAAAAATAAGTACAGCAGAACCACTGTAGATTTTTGCGGTCGAGCTAGGCAGTGGAAAAGCGCTGTTTTCATAATTGATTGCACTAATTTGGTAATACGTGAAGTGAATTTAATGTCATTTATTTAAAGTTTAATTGGTTGCATAGTGTAGCACTGCAGATGCTGGTCATACAGTATTTCTAGTCCAGCACAAATTGCCCTGGTCAGTGCTCGGATGGGTGGACCAATATAGTCGCATATGCAACCGGTCATGCTTTGGAGAGTACTTAAAACCGTCAGTGCCGGTTGTCATACGAATATCTTTGACAACCGTAAACCGTGTAGTGCAACTTCTCTTCTCTATTCAACGGGTTAGATTAGCCTCCTGTCCGGCATATGTACAAAGATGGCTCACAGAACCTACCATTGTAGGTAATTAACAGGCCATTAGCCTATAATCAGAAGAGGAAGATATAAAGCTGGGTTATGTTATAAACGTCAAGAAATCAGTAGCTGCATTTGCAGGAATTTGTAAAATTTGTCTTCACACTGCAATGTAGTAGCATAATTATTTAAATTTAAAGGGTTTTAGTATGTCACTGATATATCCTGTCATTTTATCTAAATAAAGATAAGAAGTTAATGTCAGTTTGACAGATGTCAAAAAGTGTTATCAATATGAAGCGTAAAAATTACTAAACTAAACTCTATTTGTTGAGCATTGAGCTAGAACGTAAACAAACGCTTGACAGGTGCGTTGATTTACCGGATGTGTATTTGCGTTTCTAAATTAACGTTCGCGCCGTCAGAATTCTTTTTTTGAAGAATTGGTGGTTCTGAAAAGAACCGTTTTTTAAGTAAAGGTGTTTTATTGACTTGGAGACATCTGCATTACAAATATTGACGTAAAAGCAATCTGCTGATAAGTAGTCCAATGCGTGGTTGACAAATAGGTGCATCATGTTAAATCCTGCTATCCATTAGTCAGACAAATAAATACATAATAGTAAAGGCATTAAAGGAATAATAAACACTTAATTATTAACAATTAATATAATAATAATTATCTGCTGTGCTATCCATTAACATGGATTGACGGCAGCAAGTTGAACATTTAAATTTTTTTAATATTCGATATAAAGTCGACCTCTTAAAACTCGGCAATTGGTCATAACCGTTAACGACCGTCAAAATTTTATTTATGGTTGGTATTTCATTCCGAAAAAAAATTCGTGAACCTACACAGAAATTTACCAAGCTCAGAAATGCAAGTTTAGGAATAAGTTTCGCATATTCCACATAAATATTACAATTTGTTTAAAAATAGCACGTACCTTCTTACGAATTGCATCATTAATTTCACCTAAAAGTTTTTTTCTAATTACGAGAGATTTTGGAGAAGACAAAGTTTTAGTATCCCAAAACTCCTTTAAAATTCTTTTTACTGTTGCAACACTAACACCCACTGTTTTAACAACAAATTGTAAAATGTCAGTCAGTAAAATCTCAGGATTTTGTTCTAATTTCACTATTAATTGTTTTTCATTTGAAGTAGTAGGACGCCCCCTACGATTACACGTTTCTGGAACAACTTACTCCATTTTAGGAAAATAAGCACCAGGCACTATACAAACGCTCCGAAAACCGATAAACACTGCTCAAAAAGCACACAAACTTAACCCGGTAATTACGAGTGCGAAGTAAAGGTTTTGAGCGTCAATTACTCTTTAAGTAATGAGGCACTAGCGTAGACCAATCACAACGCGCGCTCGGGTGAGTCAAACACCTGCGTTTGTTGACGTTCTAGCTCAATGCTCAATAAATAGAGTTTAAGATTTTTTAGTTTAGATCCTAATAATATTTCTGCTTTTGCCGTCCACAAAGCTGCTATGATTCTGCTGTACCTACCCCTTGCCTATAATGTTTGAGGGCCAATGTTAAATGCTACCTGGAAAGCTACCCTAGGCAAATATCTCTTCGAAGGTTTTAAATATTTTTACATTTTAAACTTTTGTGTGAAAAGTATTAAATTTTTACCTGCGACAAAATTTACAACTAAATTTGTCAACATTGTATACAGGGTGAATCTTAACCCTTCACAACACGCACCATATTTCGTAACACGAGCGCACGCACCGGTCTGAGAGATCAATTTGTTTAAATAAATGACGTATGTGACTTTATTACCATGAGGGTGGAGAAAACTATTAAGCGGTTTATACTACTCCAATGTACAACGCAAAAAAAATTGACAACTAATTTTTATTTGGATATGTTATATTTGGTATCAATTCAAAAACAGAAAACGTTAAAAGAGAGAAAATAAAAACCAATAATCATATAAATGCAAAAAAAAACTAAATAGTGGTAATGTAGTAAAGCTAATGTTATCAAGAGAACAAAAAAAGTTAACAATAGTGCCTCTATAAACCCAAAAAAAAAAGTCAAGAACTATCACTACTTATTACGAGATGGCAGTCCTGGCAAGTTGGACGAATGTGTTCTAAACGCATGTATTTCTTACAAACGCAACAGAAGTACTTTGTTTTTCTATTTTTCTTGTGGTCACAAAAATAGCATCTTCCTTTTTGCCCATCAATTCTAGGTTCTAGATCTGCTTCACCGTATATTCCACGGTAAAGCTTTTGAAGACGCTGGATTTCCTTTTTGTAATTACCCATTCAAAAAAATAATAATCTGCAATTGACAAGTGCTGAATGCGGCTTCAATAATATAAAATAAATAAAGAAATAAATAAATGAATAGTAATGCACGCAAATTGCTGATATAGTGGCTAATTCTTACCTTTTGTAGAAAAATTTCGGTTACAAAAAGAGCAACATGAGCACACGCACCGGTCTTGTAGACCGTAATATTATGCAAAAATTTAGCGCTTATTTACTTTAAGTAGCACTCTTGCACAACTGAAGAGGATCATGCCACCGAAAGGTACTGTGAGGTACAGCAGCACCACCCACAGGAGTACCGCAATATTAAAAAAATTTATAGTTGATGGTCCCTGAGACTGGGTGCGTGTTCTGGAGGGTTAAATGGCGGAAAATATTTACATTACGCGATTCTGCATCAAAAACGGAGCAAAAAGTTCTACAAGCCTTTTGCTCAAAAACGTTTAGTTTTTGAAGAATTCTTAATTAAAGCTTCATAAACTTACCAACACTGTGTGATCAGTCGTACTGAGCTGTGTGTTAAGTCGCCTGCGATTCACATAGCAACGCACTTGATTTAATATGGAACCTAAGGAGATTGTATACAGGCACACTAGACCTCCTTCATGGTAATATTCTAATTTTAATGTGGTGCTTGCATTTTTGAATTAACAGTACATAACTAGTAAGGAAATATCGACTACATTTAAAGTTTCTTATTTTGTAAATTACAGCAATTGCTCAAAGTGGCTACCCCCAACTTCTTTGCATTTCATATACCTACGTATTATGCTCCCTCTAGATTTTGAAGCATATTGTTTTGTCGAATCAATATAACTGCTTCATTTATTCGTTGAAGTTGCTCTCGAGTATTAACTTCCACTGCATACACAAATACTTTTAATCTTCCCCACAAGAAAAAATCAAAACGGCTTAAATCTGGGCTTCTTGGGGGCCAAGGTAATGGACTGCCACGACCAATCCATCGGTCTGGAAATTCATGATTTTTTAACCATTCTCTTATTTGAATTCCCCAATGTGCTGGTGCCCCGTCCATTTGAAAAAACACATTTCTTCTTAAATCTAATGGTACATCATCTTATAGATCCTTAAAATCAGTGTCTAAGAATTCAACAAAATTATTCGCATTTAGGCGATCAGGCAAAATGTGTGGTCCTATAAGCCTATTACCAATGATACCATCCCACACATTAACGCTAAACCGAACTTGATGAATTGTTTGGTACAGTGCATGGGGGTTTTCATAGGTCCATTGGTGTATGTTATGGATATTAAATGTTCCATTTTAGGTGAACGTAGCTTCATCAGTCCACAAGATATGTCCAGTAAAACCAGGATCCCCTTCTTGCTCACGAAGTAACCATCTGCAGAATCTGACTCTTTGCTGATAGTCTTCTGGTAATAATCCCTGTCCTCGTTGACAATGATATGGGTGCAAGACATTTTCCTGTAATAAACGATGAACTGTTCTTTGACTAACATCAAACATTCTGGCACTGGATCGGGTACTTTGTTCTGATTAATTTTTGACTACCTTTAAGATATTTTCTTCATCCAGTGGTAACAATACTCGATAACGGCGGCCTCTGTCAGCTACTGGAGTGGGTGCATGTCTTCCAGTTTCTCGCATTTGTTGATCCATTCGTCGAATAACATCACTATTTGTTGTGTCCCTTGCTGTATGATTTGTCCAACTACCCGTCGAATAATCACACAACGTAGATTCTTTCTATAGTATATTCGTAAATTCAAAATGTTTCAAAAAACACAGGACAATACAAAAGGGTGCACTATGACAGTTAAAAAAATACACAACAATTTTAGTAAAAGTAAACAACGTCCAGATTCCAACGGCAACGGCAAAACAAAATCATTTTTCGTTAGTAGGCATCAAGCGTCTCCAACATTCTCCCACCTGGGAAACTTTAAACTAAACGTTTTCCATAAACAAGAGGCTTGATACCTACCAATTACATTCCTTATACATAAGCAAATCTCTGAGGCACTTTATTTTTCCGACCATATAGAGACACGCGCTCGCTTTTCACCTTTTCGCACTTCACTTCACTTTCTTCTCGATCGGGAGCCCCAGATATATCGGCTATGGTAGCGGTCGTTTCGTCGACAAATGAGTCTTCTACCAGACTCAACACCTCCTCCTTCTCCAACGTACCTGGCGCAGTCTTCTCGGGAGGATAAAGTCTCTGGATCGGTCGAACCAGTTGACCGGTTTTCGTCTCTACCCGCACTAACCGCGTATTACAATCTCGCCTTGGTAAAAGTGTGATCTCTAAATGAATAGCCTGGTACACAGCACATGTGAAAATACGAATCAATATTTTTCCAGTCTTCGTGAACACCGGACCCGCCAGATCAATACCTGTTACTTCAAGAGTCATTTTCATCCCCCTGGCATTATACTGCTTATAAGATGTGCATGATGAAATGGCTGATCGAATTGATCGCCGTCCTCCAACTATCCGATATCGTTCTCGAAGAATGTTCACCAGTCCTTGGATCCCCACATGACACGATTTTGTATGTGTATCATGGATCAATTTAGAGACCACCGAATGCTTCCTGGGTAATAGGAAAGGATATCGAAACGTTTCCAAATCATCCCTTCTGGCGATTCGGGTTTTCAAACGGTACAGTCCTTCTTCGTCTTTAAAAACGCTTAGTGAGAAAAATTGTTTATCATTTTCCTTCAAAAATGACTCTTTTTGGATTATCCAGATAAGCTCCTTCTCCGCATGCTCTATTTCATCCACAGAAAGTTCACCGACCCTTGGATTATTCTGTTTCTTACAATTATGGCCAAATCGACAAATCCAACCTATCATTCGCAAGATTTTTTGGTATTTCGAAAAGTAATTGTAAAAACTTACTGTTTCTGTGTTGAGCAGGGTGGATACGGTTTTCTTTTTCCGTTCAGCGTTGATCTCGCTCTCATTATCGGTAGTTTCCTCCGTAGGCCATCTATCTTTCGGTTGATACAGCCAGTCGGGTCCCTCCCACCATCGCGATTGGGCCAGATGTTTAGGGGAGCATCCTCGGGAGGGAAAATTTGCAGGATTCAAGGCACCAGGCACATTTCGCCAGGAATTCCCAATGGTCAGCAGGCGGATGTCGTGTACCCTGTTCCAAACAAAGGTCGACCACTCATCTTCCCGCTTTATCCAAGACAACACCGTCGTTGAATCCGACCAAAAATAACTGTCAATCTCTTCGCCAAATGTTTCCCTAACTTGAGAATACAACCGCGCACCGATTGAAGCCCTTTTGTCCGTGAGCACCTTTCGTTTTTGTTCGAACTTCATGTTTTGGGCTTTATAACATTCTTCCGCATAATGAGTACCCTCACAAAACTCGCATTTTTGGTTTTCGCAGTTCAAAAGTCCCGAAGCCGTTGGCAAACCAGTTTCTGTTGGCTTTGCTTTAATCTTCTTAAATTTTTCATTAGATCCTAACCCAAAACCTTCAATGGCCAACGCGATACGCTCCTCGCTCTCCACTTCCGTTTTCATGAAGAGCATTAATTTACTCGAACGGTTTTTCGGTGAAACGTTCGGTTTGCTAGTAAAGTCTGTCGATCGTTGCCATACGCGCAATAACTCTTCCGGTAAACACGACTCAACGAGCGCATATAACATTGCCGCGCACGTATCCGTTGTTATACCCAGAGTTTCTAACAAACGTAATTGTCATTTTGTCAATTTCTAGTTTTTGATTATTTTTCCCAATTGGTATTGGTATTGTTTGCCCAAAGTACACAACCTTTGAGACTCTTTCTATTTGGTCATTTTCTATCATTCTTTCCCCAGCTTCAGCTTCTTCCTCCAGTTTTTCTGCATTAGTTATATATTTTGTCTAATTGAAGTTTATTTCTAGGCCGTTCTCTTCTGTGCGCACATCTATCAGCACCCTTCTCAGTTCTTTTGCTATGATTACAATATCATCACTGACGCTGGAACCTAACGATAAACTATGATAAGTGCTTAGCGAAAATATTCACCCTTAGAAAAATCAATGAACCACCGCCAATATTAATTAACAACAATCCAATCATGTGGAAACACACCACGGAAGCGGTGAAATACTTAGGTGTGTACCTAGATACTAGGCTCACCTGGAGGTGCCACATAGCTAAAAAATTAAACGAAGACTATGCGAGATTAGCTCAGCTATATCCGCTTATCAACAGGCAATCGTCATTAAAATATAAATGTGCAACGTTGCTCTATAAAACACTAATACGGCCACTAGTCCTCTACGCCTGTGTAATCTGGGGGAACACATCCAAAACGAACCTACAAAGAATCCAAGTGCTACAAAACAAAATTCTTAGAATCTCAGTGAATGCCCCTTGGTATGTTACCAACAGACAACTGCATACAGAACTCGGTCTACTTACGATTACCGAGTACATCAAAAAAGTAACCATAAACTTTCATTCAAGCATTAACAATTGTACTGGAGCAGTGTACTATCAACTTGGACAAAGACAAATACACACACGGCTGAAACGAAATTTACCACAAGATATTTACCTGAGCCAAAGTG
>JABXWE010031061.1:0-16304 GCA_014611495.1 Limonius californicus
CTATATTTGTTGCTATGTCTTGTCATTTACTAAAAGCGTTTATTTGTGAAAGATGTAAGCGATGTTGAGGTGTTAAAATAATTGGTGTTGCTTGTGTACTTAACTATTAAACTTTAGCCATATCAGCACGAACAAATAAACCTCTGCCTGCGTTACCAGCTCAGACTGTAAGAATAAATGACAGTATGTTTACATTTTATCATAGCAGAACAAGTTGGAATGAAGCATTGGCTTTCTGCAGAACTATAGGTCAACGGCTTGCTGTGATTCCTGATAATACAATTGTGAAAATACTTAGAAGTGCAATGTTGAGAACCAGACCACGTACGTCCACTATTAAATATAACTTTTACTGTAGGTACATTTTTTTAAATTTCGGATTATAAAAATTGTGTATCTGCAATGTTAACACAAGTGCTTTGTTTTGCAATTATTGGGATAACTAATAGGTTTAGGTTTTTTTTTCAAATTACCACTATGCACCATGTGTCCCACTATGTACCAACGGATGGTTTATAGTGGAAAGTGATATGGTACATACTGGGATTTGAAGGAAAATATAGTATTGGACTACAAATTTTCACTTATAAGACAATGTTTTATTTGATCAAGTTGTAAATTTGACAAATCAGTATTGAAAGACAACACTAGCTGAGTTGCACCGGAAAGAAAGGGCGGTGGCAATTTCAAAATTATGTTTTCCCTTTCGATAACATCTTGGTCTTCAGCCTCTGGAAAAACAAATTACGCAATCTCTTTAAAAACTTAACATTAAATTCATCATTGAGAAGGATGTCTTCTATTTGACCTATGTAGTGTTTAACGAGTTTTTTAGTTTGATATTGCACCAAAATAAAATCTTTTTCATTAAACGTAACTTCATCAAAATCTCCCTCACTATCACCAACGTCTGTCGAGTCATCACATATAGGTATTATTTTCTTGCACGTCGCTTTCTGATGAGCTTTCGCATAAAATTTTCCTTTTTACTGTCTTGCTACGATCTACTATACCCTTTGCTTTTTGTTCTTTTATTAGTTTTTTTTTCTTATTTTTTCAATCTGTTCTTCCTCTTATCTTTTTTATGTTGGGCGTTGTCGTTAAAACAGTTGATTGTGCTCTTTTTCTTGGTTTTCTCGTCACTTTTCTTTCAGCAGATTTCAGATGGGGCCTAATTTCTTCAGGCGTAATAATTTTCTGAACTGTGCCAAAGTTTGTCACATTAGAACAATTCGGAATAGCAGTTAAATCTATTTCAACGGGAGCGTTACTTTGTGGCTTGTCAGTCACATAAGAAAACAGGAAATCTGATTCTTGGAATATATCCGAATTAAACGGCGAGATTCCAGTTCTTTTGTATCATTTTAATATATTGATCGGAGTGAAGGCTTGAGGAAAAGCCTTCCCAACCAGACTTGGAATATTATATATCGTTAAGGGTATTCCGGGATGATTCAGCATCCACTCATCTGCAGCCTTGTTGTAATAGGTTTTGAGGGGGCCGAAACGGGACACATCAAGTGGTTGCAGCCTATGGCTATAGTGCGGCGGTAGGGTAACCAAAATAACTCCGATTTCTTTGCATAACTGTAGCACTCGCACATCGCAATGGCTTTCATGATTATCTGAGATTAAGATCACCGGATGATCTTTACTGCATCGCACATGTTTGGAGAAATGTTTGATGTATTCCATAAAGGCGTCAGACGTCATCCATACTACAATGTGCATTTCCAATCCAGCTGGACCGGGAGGAGCGCCGTCTAACATACGATTCGGCTTGAACAGTTTTCTTGGAAAAATGAAGTAAGGAGGCACAAAAGAACCATCGGCGCGAATGGCACAACACATCGTTACTAATGTTCCACTTTCTGCGCTAGTTCCTTTCCCTACTTTTGGGAAGCTGCTGCTAATATTTTCGGTGGTTTGTGCGCATTTGTTAAGCCAGTTTCATCGCAGTTGTACACTTCTGATGGCTGAATGTTGTACTTTTCCATTACATTTCGCAAATTAGTAAGGTGACCAACTATTTTTTGTTCAAAAAGAGTACACTTTGCAAGTATTTCATAGGTGAAAAAAAAAGAAGAAAAAACGATAAAAACTTTATTTTCTTTTAAAAACATATTTTTCTTCGGAGTGGATTTTTTTTGCTAAATGAGGATGTTCGTCTAATAATGTAGCCACATCCGAACAACTTTCATTTTGCATATTAAATTTGACTGTTAAGACGGCAGATAATGTTTTTACAGAAAGTTGCGACTTCTCACTGCTCCAATAATCATTCCCTAGTGAAAATACCCTTTCAACAGCAGCATTAGTGCCTGGACAACATAAGGAAATTTCTATTAAAACTTTTAAATTTTCATGTGGGATATGTTCTACTCTAAAATGCCGAAAGATTTCTACCCATCTTTTGTCAAGTTCTATTTTCTCATCGTTCCATTTCTTCAATTTTTCTTCATTTAAATATAAATTTACTCTTCGAATTTCTTCAAAGAGAAAATTGTCATTAATAACAATATCTTTTACTTCCTTCATTACAAATTCGACTGCTGAAGAAACATCTTTCCATTCAATTTTACTATTTAGAAGGGTCCATTTGAAACAATTTAATGCTCTAAAGTTCACTATCCATTCTTCGATATATTCACAGCAAATTTTATAAAAATTTTTAACTTCTTTTAAAAATTCATTTTTTATTCCGGGATTGGAATCTTCCAAAACGGTCAGTTTATTCTTTAGAATTAGTGGTAAAAATCCATCATTAAATCTTGATTTACATTGCAGTATGAAATCGTTTAATATAATACAAACTTCTGCTGCTGAAATTTTATCTCCTTCAATTTGTAGAGTAATTTTATGAAACAACGACGCCTGACTGTGAATAAAATAAAGCATAGGTTCTGACATATCGTTTTGAAAGAATTTCTTCAAAATTGTAGGACATTTGTCAAGGCTTAAAAAATATGAACGTAGTGGATCATATAACTGCAAAACGCGTTCTAATGCTGGAGTTAAAGCAAGCCATCTGACTTTGGAATAACCAAGCAGTTTTTTGTATTGAACACCAGCCTCTTCACAAAATTCTTTCAAACTTGCTACCCGTACTGTAAAATGATTGAAATATAAATATATATTTGTAATAATTACTTCCACATCTATTGACATTGAACTTAATGCTGTATTGATGGCATTTGATATAATGTGAGCATTACAACCAATTCCCAAAATATTTCGTTTCAGAAGATCTTGTAATTTTGTGTACACATTATTGACACCTTTACGGGTGCGTCCTCCAAAATTAGTATTTGTGTTATCAGCCGAGAGCGCCAAAATTTTCTTATTCAAATTGTTGTCTGTTATAACTCGAAATAAGTGATTAGACAAAATGTCTGATGTTTCCCCTTCGATTGATTCCAAATTTAAAATCTTAATTTGAATACCGTTCTTAATATCGAAATACCTTACTAAAATTGGATAAAGTTTTATTTCATTGTGATTCGATGCGTCTGATAGAATAGATATATATGATATAGAATCCAGATTTTCTGATAGCATTTTCTTGCAGTATTCATTAAATACGCTGGTTACGATAGACTCACATTTCGTTCGCGCACAAGAAAATTTTTCGTCACAAAATTTTTTTAATAATTTAGTAGTGCAGTCCATGCTGCGAAAACTTTGATTATGGATTATTGTGTGAAAAGCGAAAGTACCCTCCATAACTGCCAATTTTTTTTCATTAGTTCCAAAAGTATTCCTTTTAAAAAATGTTGTCAGTTTGGATGTTGACGCTGCTGTGTCATGAGACGTTTTATGTACTTTAGTTTCAATGTGTGCCGTTATTGCACTACGTCCATGAATTGCAATTGAAAATTCCCTATTGCAGATTGTGCATTTAACCAAGGAGTCATCATTTCGATTTTTAACTACAATGAACGGAAACTCTTTTTTTAAATTTTCGTTTAAATGATTTTTCCTTCTTTTGTTATCGCTCATATTTGAATTAATAATCTAAAAATTATATTACTAATATATTATTTAAGTAAAATGAAAATGAAACTATAATATTAATACTTACATGCAACTTCACCTTCACTAGATAAATAAAATAAAATTTTATTTTATTTTGTACACCTCAAATCTTGTTAACTTGAACAAAAAGTACGAAATTGTTGGTTTTCTCTAACCTCAAATTAATTAAACAGAAAAGGAATTCCCATAAAACTTTGCCGTACATACTACGCATGCGTCAAGACTGTCAAGCATGCCGTACATACTGCCATAGACGAAATTTCGTCTATGATACTGCACATCAAAGATCAGCCTGGGGATTACGTACACAAATATTGGAGAGATAGATATATCCATCTCTTTTCACAAATGTAATTTTGACGTTGTTAGAAAAAGAGGTCTGTAGTATCTATCTATCTCTCCAGGTAAATAATACGGCCTCTCAATTGTGCCGGAAACGGCAAGCAATATGCGCGCGTGAAATTCAAATCACTGTCAAAATAATTTTAAATATTTAATTAATAAAATTGAAATAAAATAATCTAAAAAAATGTTTTAGAAATACAAATGAGTATAAAATTATACAAATGAGTACTTTCAGAGTACAGGATTTGAAAAGAGTACGGTTTGCGAAAAAAGAGTACAAAACTCAGTAAATGAGTATAGTTGGTCACCTTAAAATTAGTAAAGAAGAGGTTCACGTTGTGTGCTTTAACGCTTGTAGCACGGCTTAGGCTAGTGGCCTCTGGCGTTTGTAGGCTAAGGGAGTTGTTTCGTTTTCTGAAAAGAGGCATCCATTCTATTCCAGCAATTTTCTTACCATGGAACATCTGGAACCTTTTTGCCATTGGCCACTGCAACTGATATGCTAACTTCCGTGTGTCTTTAAGTGTTAAGCCCTAGCACATTTGCGATGCTTCTATTAAATATTTCGATAGCATATTCTCTTCTGTGGTGCTAAAAATTGATTTAAAACCATGCTGTCGACTAAAGTTAAATTCTTCTCTCAAATTTTCGTCCGTGTTTTTATATTTTATATATTTTCTATGCAGGGATAATCTGCTTATTCCATATTCCTTAGCAGCAGCTGACAAAGATGATCGTCGTTACCAAATCTTTTTGTAACTTCCTGGAAGATCTCGGTGTAATAACTGTATTTGGGATTTCACTCAAATCCCTAACACCCCTATTGTTATAATAATGCTGTTGCGTTAGCTGCATCTTCTTCACTACATTCTGATTGTAATTTTTGACTAATCTAGACTGTAGTGCTTTGGATGTACATGGTAAATTGGTTCTTAATTTCCTGGACATAAGTATCTCAGCTGGCGAAGCATTTTCGAAGAATGGAGTGTTTCTATAATGAAGTAATGCTAGATTAATGTCCTTTTTGTCGTCCCATACCTTCTTAAATATGTTTTTTGCAGTTTGTATGTGTCTCTCTGCCATTCCATTTGACTGAGCATGTGTTGGAGACGACACTATGTGATTAAACTCCCAAACTTTTGAAAAATCTTTAAACTCTTTAGATGTGAACTGTGTACCCCCATCCGAGATTACCGTTAATGGTATGCCGTGTCGTGCAAATATTGACTTCATCTTACCTATGACATTATGGCTAGTCATGTCTTTATTTAACTTTGCAATTTCGACGTATTTAGAGTAATAGTCTATTAAAAGTAGGTATTTATCATCCTTCATTTCAAATATGTCACGCCCTATTTTATTCCACGGTATATTTGGAATTTCGTGGGGTTTTAATGGTTCTCGAGTTTGTGCATTGGAGTATTTTAAACAAATATTACACTGGGAAATTTTTTGCTTAATCTGATTGTTCATCCCTGGCCAAAATACTGACTCTCGAGCTATGCTCAAACATTTATTTATTCCTAGATGGTTATAATGAATTCGATTCAATATTTCCCTTTGCATGGTTTTTTGAACTACAATGCTCTGGCCTTTAAAAATAAGATCGTCAGCTACCGTCAGTTCGTTTTTATATTGACTGAATAATTTTATGGAGTTCTTCAATTTTTTGCTTCTATTTGGCCAACCATTCAATATGACTCTTTTAAGATCTTGTAAATCTGAGTCTCTTTCAGTTTCTATTTGAAATTCTTTGATTTTCTCAGATGTAGCGTTGATCTGGTACTTTATTAGACATACTTGTGCTTGAATTTCTCCGTCTAGGTCATCAGCCGGTTCTCCATTCAAATATGCCCTCGACAGTGCATCCGCTAGTAGCAAATCTTTGCCTGGTTTGTACCTCACATCTATTTCAAACTTCTGAATTTGCAAATAGCATGCGTTGTAAACGAGCAGGACATTTATTTAGCGGTTTTTTAAATATTGAAATTAAGGGTTGATGGTCAGTCTCTACGGTTACCTTTTTCCCAAATATGTACTCATAGAATTTGTTAAGGCCAAAGCAGATGGCCAGCAACTCTTTTTCTATTTGCGCGTAGCGCGTTTGAGTCTCCGTCATTGCTTTGGAGGCATAAGCACAGGGTAAATTGTTTTGCAATAAGACCGCACCCAATCCCGATTTCGATGCATCTACTGATATTACCGTTGGTTTGTTTACATCATAGAACTGAAGCACCGGTTTACTAATTAGGTTATTTATTAGACTCTCGAATGCTTTTTCATGTTCCGACTCCCAGGAGAATTCAACTTCCTTCTTGAGCAAGTCACGCAAAGGAGACGTTGTGTTTGAGAAGCCCTTGACAAACCTGCTTACATAGGTTAACATACCCAGAAGCCTTTGTACATCTTGCTTACATTTAGGGCGTGGCATTTTATTAATGGCCTCAAGTTTTGAACCATCTGGGGACACCCCTTCCGCATTTAGTGTATGACCCATGTAAGTAATTTGGTGTTCCCCGAACCTACATTTCTTTAGATTGAATCTAATGTTATTTTGTTTTGCAATCTCAAGAATTTTCCTAAGTCTCAAGTCATGTTCTGTTTTGGATTTTCCCCACACTATTATATCATCTATGTACACTTCTGTGCCCTCAATGTTAAAAATATTTTTGAATCGTTCTTGAAATACTTCAGGGGCCGATTTGATACCATAAGGTAGTCTTAAAAATTTGAATCTACCGTAAGGTGTCCCAAAGGTACATAATTTGGCACTTTCTTCATCTAGCAAGATTTGATAAAAACCATTTGTTGCATCGAGTGTACTAAAAAATTTTGCTCCGGCAAGTTTGCTTGTTATTTGATCTATTGTCGGAATTTGGCAATATTCTCGTTTGATTGCGAGATTAAGGTCTTTGGGGTCTAAGCATATTCGTAATTTGCCATTAGGCTTCCTTACAAGGACAAGAGCATTGACCCAATCTGAACTGCCTTCAACTTTTTCTATTATGTTAAGTTTAACCAACTCGTCTAAACTTTCTTTTAAATTATCGAGCAAGGGCAATGCTACTTTCCTCGTAGGATGTACTACTGGCACCGCATTTTCTATTAATTCGATGTGATATGGTTTATTAATGCACCCAATTCCCGAAAACAATTCACTGTTTTCTTTGACTAATTTTTTATAGTCACTAATGTCTGCAATAACTGAGTCTGTTCTAATAACTAAATTTAAGTTAATAGATGTCTGTAGGCCTAGAATTGCCTGTGTATTTGAGTCAACTATGTAAAAATCGATATTATAATCTACATTATTTTTACAACAAAGTAGTTCAATTTTACCTACGACTCTCAGCTGTTTGCCTGTATATGATCTTAATTTAGTTTCAGTTTTTTGTATTTCATCTCTGTGCAATCCTAACTTATTAAATACATTCAGTGGCAAAATATTGGCCATGGCACCAGTATCAATTTTAAACTCAATTTGTTTTTTATTAATTGATAGACTGGTTAACCATTGCTTTTGATTTACATTCTTATTAGTAATCTTATCTATTTCGAGTGAACCGACAAATAAGTAGTCCTCATTTTCAGTGTTGTTTATAGAGTGAATTGTAGCCTCCTCTGTGACTTCATTTACTGAACGCTTTCTTTTTGAACACACTTGAGTAAAATGATTTTTGATTTTACAGAAATCGCAAAATTTTCCAAATGCAGGACACTTATTAATCGGGTGGCTCTTACCGCAATTATTGCACGCATGAATTATTTTTGTATTTCTCTTGTTAGAGTATGACATGTTGCCCGTGGACTCTCTGCGTTGTCCTTGACCTTCTCGTTGACCCATTCTGTGGATGGCGTCTACGCTATCACTACTGGAGCTGTCCGCTCTAGCTGCGTTCCCCATGGCTTCACTTCGTTCCTTGGAGGTTTCCATTATTAAGCAGAGTTCTATGGCTTTCTCCAATGATAAGGTGTCATCTTGTAGTAATTTTTCCCTCATATTTCCATTGTTGACTCCACAAATTACCATAGTCTTTGTTAGACTGTCTTGAAGTTCCCCCAGCTTGCACTTCATTGCTTTCTTCTTTAGTTCGGTTACAAATTGATCAAACATCTGTCCTGGTTGTTGCCTGTATGAAAAGAATTTGTATCTTTCATACGATATATTTTCTTTGGGTAGAAAATGTGCCTCGAATTTCGCTAGCAGGACCTCCAGCTTGTTTTTTTCACCGTCCACAAATTTAAACGTAGTGTAAATTTTGAAACCATCTTCTCCGATGAGATGTAGACGTTGTGCACACTGTGTTGCCTCATCTTTCTTTGTAATTTCGCTTGCAATTAAAAAATTTTCGAAGCGAGCTCTCCAGAGCTTCCAATTCTCTGCGACGTTTCCCGCCATGCACATGGCTGCAACACCCCGGTTATCACCCATTGTTCTCGTGTCGCGTAAGTACAGCTCTTCCGCAATTGATTATTATTTCTGCACTTGCCTACTAGTTTTAGCACTCGATGTACGTGGTTTTTTACCCCGACTGCGCCATGTAATAACTGTATTTGGGATTTCACTCAAATCCCTAACACTCGGCATTATTTCTGAAATACAATGCACGTACCTATACATCTATTATCACAAAATCTTAACAAAGCCACATTGTGCAAACAAATACAGGCAACCAGATCTACAGTACGTAAATAATAAATCTGTTTTAATAACGGTATCATTAACACTAGCAATTTTTATGTCACGATTCTGGGCACCGGCACTTTTCTCTGCCACATACCTCTCCTCGGCATTATGTACAAGCAAGAGTGACCTACCACTATTGTGTAACATATTAAAATATAACTGAAACCGATTCTTACCAATTGATAATAATGCAACGAACAGTAATTGAATGCTGATATCTGAATGTTTATAGTAATTTTATCCTCATATAATAAATGATTTAATTTTAGGGTAGAATTTAGTACCTTAAATGTAAAAATAAAACGAACGATTAAAAAGTTTCCAAATTAAGGTTGGCTGTGAGTGTTACAAGGCATGTCGTAGCTGTCATGTTACGTACCGGCTGTATCGTGTGTTTATTTCTTTGAATATAAACACAATCAAAGTGAACTTAACCTCAAAGCTTATCTCGTCACAATAAGAAGCATTTTATAAACTAAACAAACAAGGACAAACAACAAACACATTAAAACAACCCGATTAAACAAATTTTCACAGATGAATAAATTATTTTAATTTGACAGTTGTTTAAAGAGGCATTTGTTGATAGTTCAATCTCAGACATGCAAAAAATTTTCAAGGCCGTCCCTAATTTGAAACCGTTTTGATCATATGTTATTAAAGGCGCTAAAATGTTTTCATCACAATTTTATTCTTCTTTCTACCTCTTTCTCTTCTACTAAACGTTACAGTTGTCCCAAGTATTTCTATACCAACGTCATCCTCTTCTTTCTTTCTTTAGTTTTCCCACAATTTATTTATAGGTCTATCTGACTGTTTGCAAGATTTGATTCTTTCGACATTGTTTTCAAGTATTTTGTACTGTTGACAACACAAAACCACAACATACACATATTCTGCAAAGGTAAATTGCTTCTATCGGATTTCTGCTCTACTTTTGGCTTATTGACGTAGTTACGGTGACAACAGAAAATGCTCAGCTTAGCTTATTTTAAACCACTTCAAAAACCCTTATGATCTATTTAAAATGCACTGAATTTTTTTCCTTCCATTAAATTCACTTTTATTTTCCAATTTGCATATAATTGGCATGGCAGATCTATTTCGCAGATTTTTTCACTACCTTTTTTACCTCTTGCAACATGGGTTTCATTGGTCCTTGTTCACTCCATGTGGAGCATAGGGCCTCAATAAACTTGTTTAGTGAGGTTTCTGTAGCTGTTTTATTTTTCGATTAGACTGCATCAAAATCTGGAGACCTTGGGGGCCATTTTATTTTTCCAAAACAAGTCGGGAAAAATGTTTGCCATTATTAAATTTTGTAAGAGCCTTTTAATGAGGTATCACAAAGTGGGTGTTACCGTTTGAACCTTTTTGGTTGGTGTAAGATATGTTGGCTATATGCCAGGGAGATAGGTTGGCAACAAGTGAGCGACAGCAGGTAAAGTGACGTCAGTCCCAGGCTGAACGCTCATGCAGTGAGGACTCGACCGCATGTATATTGTGTAATGAACATTGAATAAAGTCAACATAAAAACAAGCGTGTGTGCATTCATTACAGTTGGGGTACCTAGATTCTAAGGGATTGAATGGGGAAGGTTACCTTATGAGTCATGTTGATTCCCCATCCATGTTGTAGAAACGATTTCTAGAAAAGTTCAAATCGACACCCTTTATATGGTTGGAAGAAGTACCAGTGGTTTTCTTGGTAGGTGTTTGAGTGTTTGTCCTGTCACAAGGTCATAACCTGGGGCTTTGTAGTCTTTAAGTGATTTAATTTCGTTCTGCACTTTTACCAGAGAGAAGAGGTTTATTGGCGGCGGCATTTGGCGAGGAATGTTGAGGAATTTTTCAGTGTCATTGTTGTTTGAAATAGGAGGAAAGGGTGTACAAAGATTAGTGAAACTTGGTCTACAAAGGCATGTGCTTCGTTGTTCTAGCCCAACTTCCATCTGTTTTCCTAATTGGTGGTACATTTCTTTGCAGTCTCGTGAATTTATTTTGTTGCCTTCCATATCGAGTGATCTTCTCTGGAGAAGTTCGTAATATAGTATTCAAAACTAGCATAGCGTGACTCTACGAAGGATCTATGTAGTTGGTGGTTTACCCTGTTATATTGAGCTTTATCTAATTCATTCCTTGATCGTTGACATCTACTTCTTGGTCTTGCGTAATGTTAACACTTGCAAATAAAGCTAACTCTCGTGCTGGTGTTGATTGCCATTCTCTATCTTGCGGAAGGGTAGTAAGATGTTGAACAGCTATATCTAGATCTTCGGGTTGATTTATGTTCATACCAAGAGTTGTGCGTTTCATTTAATTAACGACCTTTTAAGTTGATTTCTTAATCCCACGTTTGCCTGTTCTCCTTAAGATTTCCCCTTCCTGTTAGTTGAGTGAGTTCAATTTACCTTAAAATATTCCTTGTCTTAGCTTCCATTTACTATAACTATTCTTCCTTACTTATCTACTCTACGTTTTGGTTAATTTTATTTCGTTTTTACAATTGTTTTATTTATTTATTTTACATTAGACATGGAAAACGCTTGGATTGGTGCTTCATATTATCAAAATTCATGGATATGGATATCTACGGGTAATAAAATTCCAATGGAAAAACAGGAAGATGGTTATCCTCCGTGGATTAAAAGTGATCTAGGAAAATATACTGATGGCTGCGTTTTGTTTGATAGGCACTTTACATCGGCCTTTTTTGTACCTGAAAATTGCCAAAGACGAAGGGACTTTATCTGCGAACAATGTAAAACTAACTTACCTGTATTATAATTTGATAATACTTACATTTGGAATGTGATTTTAGATGTACACACAATCAAACTTGTAAACATTGACAACAATACATTTCCGTGTTACTACAAAAACATCACAATGCGTATTTATTTGGTTGACAAAACTTGGGAAGAAGCTAATGCGTTCTGTGACGATAATGTCACCGGCCTTGCTGAACCCTATGATTATGAGGCTCTCAGAGCGATTGTGACGTGTTTAGGAGATCATCCTGCTGGTATTTTTAGTTAAACTTAAAATGATTGTTAAAAATCAGCGGGGATTATTTAAGAACCGAGACACGTCTGGCTTGGAGGAAAGTTTATGGATCCGCATTGGGATTGGGTAAAATCTAAAAAAGAAATAGACCCATCTTTGCCATGGTGTGAAGACGAATTTGAATTAGATTCTCAATGCTTAAATTTGGATAGAACAGATCATGACAAGCCATGGATCTATGGACTTCAGTGTAATAAAAAGCAACCATTTGTTTGTGCTGACGTTAACGAAAACGATGGTAAAACTGATTTTTTGTAATAACCTATCTTAAGGAAATGTAATAATGTTTTCAAATGAAAAATTTAAAGGTTTTGAAAGCCCATATGGATAATACCATAGGTTTGGTAATACTCACTCACTGTTTTTTTTTTGTTTTTCCTAAACTTTGTCAGTGCCATAATACGTATAAAATAAACTTTTGGCCAAATTCAGCGTTCGAACATACTAATGTATATGTAAATTTTATTACTAGGGCCTTTCTCTTACTTTTCTTATTCGTGGTTACTACTGACAGCTTTTTAAGTCTAACGTTGCTTACAGCCGCAATACTTTACGTCTTATCAAGTTATTTATGGGATATAATTGTTTATTATTATAATTAATAGGAATTCTCGTTGAAACGTTTTTAGAAAAGTATGCTGTCTGTAGTTTAGTCAAATTTAAGTAGCGAAAAGCTAACGTCTTGAGTTTTCGCTACAACTACTGTTTTTTTTTTCTCCAGCTCGCTGTTACTACAAGCTGTTTTTTAAAATAACGCATTAGTAGCTAGCTATAAGCACCGTTCTACTTCCCACATGCTTTTACAGGTGTTTAAAAACGTCGAATAATTTACCCACGTACAGTACTCATCAAAGAAAAAAGTCTTCATCAACATATTGTCGCAAACCAATTGTTACAGAGATAGGGACAATTTTATATTTTACTGCAATTGTATAACTTGTATTTGCCTTATACACAATTGTTTCCCATACCATATCCAGCGGGTACAAGCCCTTATTGCTTCTGATTATGTTTTAAGAATGTTGTTTTGTAGATTCATAGAGAAGTAGCAGAAAATTCAACCGTTGCTGGCAATATTTTATTTACCAATGAAGCTTCTTTTACGAATAACGACATCATTAGTCTGCATAATAATCATGTTTGGGTAGACGAAAATCCTGACGCTGTTGTTTAGTCAAAACATCAGCATCAATTTCTGTTAAACGTTCGTTTGCCAGTGTATCTTCGAAGACGTAGTATTTTTACCAAATCATTTGAATGATGAACTATATCTTGACTTCTTGAACAACACTTTACCCCCACTATTGGAAGACGTGCCCCTGACTGATAGGGTTTGTCAGTGGTTTATGCACGATAGGGCTTCTCCACATTTTTCTAGTAATGTCGGGGAATAACGGAAAATGGATAGCACGAGGAGTCAAAGTGGAAGGCCACCTAGCTCCCTAATTTTAACTCATTAGACCTTTGTATTTGGGCAAATGTTATATTTATTTATCTGTTAGTGCTTTTACTGTTCGTTTTTTCATAAAAATACAATTTATTGATTAAAAACAAAATCTGATACTGTATAGAACTGAAATGTGGCCGCTGTCATCATCAGTTAGGAATAAAATCAGAACAGTAGAATTAGACTACATGAGAAGGTGTCTACGTGTCACAAGAAGAGATAGGATAAAGACTGAGATATGGAGAAGAATGGGAGTAACCAGTTCATAACGAGAAACTTAGAAAATCGGGCACTCCAATGGTATGGACGTGTTTGACGAATGCAAGATGACAAATGGTCAGAGAAACTGAAGCAATGGTCTCCGAGGGGAAAAAGGAGAAGAGGTAGGCCAGCACTGGGAAGGGAATCATACATGAAAACGACCATGAAGGAGAGAGATTTAAAGGAGGAGAACTGGCAAGTCAGAGAGCTACGGAAACAGAAGACGTCAAACCCTAGAGGATAATAGCGGAAGAAGAAGAGAAGAAAAACAAAACCGCCTATACCTCTGAAATAGTTAGTTTGGGGACATGCGTTGATTAAGAGTTTTCTGTTAACTTTGATGAATACTCTATGTGGATAAATTACCTTACCATTTTACACCCTGTATATATTGTACTTAAAACCTATAACAACGAAATACAAAATACTAAAAATAGAAACCAAATAGAGCTTATATATTGCTTCTTACAGTTACTATAATATTTAAATTTTTGCCGAAATAACAACAAAATCGCATGTGTCTGTTAATTACAGTTTGTTAAAACACTCCAACTAAATATCAGTTTTTATTTGTATTTTGTAATTGCAGATATAATATATACTACCACACCTGTTTCTACAACACCAGGTACTTGTGTATGTCCATGTGAACAACCACCAATTCCGATGCACTTGACTAACGCTACATATACTGCGTTTATGTTTAATGTTAAAGCAATAGATATATTTGAACATTGTCTATATTTTGGGGGCACACCCTTTACAACAGCTCTCTCAAAAGCTGTACAAAACTATGTTCTCTCTTATATTAGACTTTCAGTAGATTATTGCGGCTGTTGTACAGCTGGTAAGTTTCTTCTTTCTAAAATTTAATTGTGTTTAATAATTTTATTTACTACTTCAAGATGCGTTTAATTTTTGGGTAATGGACAAAGCTAATTCTTCCTCCGCTGCTATCAATTTAGGGTCTAATAAAATTGTTCACACTAAAAACAATACCATCAAAAGACCCTTTATTTGCCAGATATGTATGGTTTTCATTAGTTAATTATAGATACTTTTACTTTTATACATTTTGTAGTCTGCAATGCAACACCCCCCATAAAAACCAATGACAATGCAACAATCTATTGCGAATGGATTAAGGCAGCTGGTAAGCTGCCATACAGGAACTGCAAATTTAGTTGTGGATTTGGTTACAGCTTATTTGGACCTGACAGATTCGATTGTGATTATTATGGGTGGAAAATTCACACTGTTGAAGATGTAACTCCATTTCGATATCCAGAATGCATTAGTAAATATTAAGCTAAAACTCTTCTACTAGGGTTGCCAACTTTCCATTACTGAAATTAAAGATGCCACTTTTGAGGGTTGCAAAAAGAGGATTAAAATTAATAAGATGTTATCTACAAAAATATTAAATATAACTTTTTATCACATAAATGGCCACAAACAAATTAAATCTCTTTTTAGACTGTTGCTTTCATCGTTGCTAACAGATCATTATAAGTCTTGAGTTTGGGATTTTATAATTCAAAGGACATGAAGTCACCCCCTCGAGCTTAGACCGCATCGTCGTAGGATTAATTGATGCTGACGGTTAACGTCAGCATCAATCAATTCCACGATGACGCGGTTCAAGCCCGAAGAGATGACTTTATTAGACACAAACCGCGTAAACCTAAAACTTTATTTTCAAAGGGCATATGAAAGCCTGTCAAAAGCTAAATGCTACATTAATACAGAATAGGATTGTTTTTTCCAATGGAGAATAGCTGGCAACCCTAATTCATAATTCAGCATACTTTTCTTTTTATAGAAATACTACAAACAGCAGAACATTTGGTAAAAGTATTAAATGAAATTGAAAAACATGGTATGTATTTCGCTATAAGGGAAAGTCAAACAATGGATCGCACAGCTTGGATTACTATTTTGCAGTTTATTATGAGCATTATACAAATTTTTCCGTAAGTCGGGTATGAAGATACTTACCGTAGTATAAAGTATTCAGTACTATTGAGATCTGGTATTTTACCAGACTCCAATACAAGATTAAAATAAGCTTTTGGGACTACGTGTTGTTTTTATTGAATGGAAAAACGGTAACTAACTAAACAATAACAAAAACATATCAAACCCAAGAAGGCAACCCGATAAATGTAGCGCACGCGCGCTACATTTGCCCCCCCTCACCAAAAAAAAAGAACAAAGCGCATATTAAAGGGAAAACTTCCACAATGACGTGTTCGAAACAAAATTTTGATCCACATTATAGAGGCAATCAAAAATTTGGAACAATTGTGGTATTTAAAAAACTCTTTATGCGGAAAACATTTTTTAAACAATCCTTAAAAATATCAAATTGGCATTGAACAATAAAAAAACTTAAGGCTAATACAAGTATGATGGATATAATACAAAAGGTCCTTAAAGTTAAATTAAATTAAACTGGAACGG
>JABXWE010031062.1:0-12840 GCA_014611495.1 Limonius californicus
CTCAAACAATTTTGGGTCAAATTTTCAATTATTATTTTCTCATATCTTAAGGGTCCCGTTGCCGCAGAAATGTTTTTTCTAGTTTGTATATATTGCAATCTACCATCGGATTTAATATTCGTACCTATTTCTGAAACACCCTGTATAAGGTAGAGGAGTTTATGCATTCCAACACCTTGTATACTTCACGGTTTATAGAAGGTTCAGAGATCTAACAGTTAAATGCAATATTATTTGTCAGAAACGACTACTATTGCATGTATTAATTAGTTAATAATTTTCTAATTTAACAAGCACGTGAAGAAGCAAATTGTAACAAAATATTTACCCAGGCGAATTCTAACTACCATTATATCAATATTCTCTAACAAACTCTCGTAATGTTGTGGATAACCTAGAATTTTACCGATTAGAAATATTTGTACTTAATTACCTGAGCCAAGAATTCGCTATTACACATCGCCAGACAAAAAGTTCAACGGAATAAAATCTGGAGACCTCGCCGGTCCTACATGCTTCTCTGTTGCTGCTTATCGAAACCTTCATGTAAGTAGGGAACAATTAATTTATGAGTTATGGAGCGGTGGATATATTATTATAATATTATATTACGAACTTTCAAAACTAAAATTAATAAAAAATTATTTGTTATCAGTTATGTCTAAAGAATGCCTTACCGTTTATCAATAACATCAATAGAAAATAATATTATAAATACTCTACATATACAGGGTGAGTCAGCTAAGACAGATCAGCTTGATATCTCGGTTATTTGAAATAATGTAAAAAATATAGTATATGTATAAGCAGTTTCAAAAATATTTTTGGGTTAGATGATTTTTAGCACCTGCTCATAAGAAGCTTCTTTTAATTAAATAAAACTTTTCATTGCTGGAAATGTTGTTGACTGTAGTTCTTAATTATTTAAAAATTCTTTAATTGAAGCTTTCTCCTAAAATATTTAAATTAATATTAAGGAAGGCCAGGTAGTAACGTGAGAAGCAAGGGTTCAGTTGCCGGACAAGCACAATTTTTTGATAATTTAATAATTTTAAATTTAATATTTTTGTTAATGTTAGCGATATTAACAAATTCTTTGCTAAACTAGTTTTTATTTTATTTCTTAACACCAAACATACCAACTCTTACTACCAGTAGGGCTTAACGAACTATTGGCAAAAAGTAAAATAAAATAATTTTTACTAAATAAACAATATTAGGGAATAATAATAATACGTTTCGTCTTTAACATTAAACTAAATATAAATGTAAAATAATAAAATAGCACATGTAGGTAATCGAAACTGGATTAGAGCAGCCCATTTAGATTTTTCGTTGCGCGATGTTATTATTACGTATAATAGTGATTCCGCAAATTGGGGTTTCTAATTATTTTGGAAATTAATTTAAAATGAGTAAATTAAGGCCCTAATAACTACAATCGCTAATAGTTAACACAAACTAATTTGTAAAATGAAATGTCACACTTAATGGTTTTTAGGAAGACAGTATCGGGTCAACACAGTTTTTCGGTATATGATTCCATTTAGACCTACTTTTGATTTATTTTACATTAATATCGCACTCATCTGAACTAGCGGACTAAATTTAAAACATTTATTTAAAAATTCCGTTGAAGTCTTAAAGTAAACATTTCTTAAAAAATTTAGGGTTACAGAAAGCAACGTTCCAAGCAATAATAAATACTAAAGGCTTTAATTTTCTTCTATAAGCAATTTCTAAAAATTTTTAACCTCATCCGAATAGCCAAAAAAATACTTCTGATAGTCCCTATACATAGGGAGCATCGCCTATTGCAATTTGTATAAAAATAATATTTTTGTAATGTTTCATATAAGTGAAATATCAAACTGACGATCTATTTCTATGCACACATACGTATATTAAGTACAACAAATAAAAAACTTTTCAGGTAATTTTTTTTTAATTATTTTTAATTAGTAAATTCTGCTTTATGAAAGCGATGAAATATAACTTTGAACAAACGCGTCTGTTACCCGCGGGGCGGCACTGCTAATAATCATTCTAATTGAATACACTAACACTGCTTATTAGTGCTACATGTTACGCAGGACGGATGAATAAATTACTTCAAAACAGCCAATCTTAAACATAACTAATCTGATAAACATTACGTAAAAAAACGCAAAATTTTACAGTAAAATAGTTCCCTTTTAAATGCGGATGTATCAATTTTAGGAAAATATTCCCCTAAAAATAAATACAATGAAAGCGTTCCCAAAATACTAGTAATTGTTTTTAAGGGACCTCGATGGGGCAGTGCGAACAAGCGTTGTCAGTCGAGGTCGCAGTGAAATGCGGTCCAATCGGCTGCTTGGTCGAACGCCAGCTGAGGCGACCGTATTTCACTTAGTTAAGTTTAGGGTGCATGTTGCATGAATGTTTAGTATGTAAGGGACGCTCGCAGCCCCCTGAAGTAATGCGAAAACGGTTCCGGGAGGGGAACGGTAGTATGGATGACAAAAAAGTCATTCTTTTTATTTCCTGAATACGCAACTTTGGCGTTTTAGGAACACAAAAATATTAATTTTAAAGGGAAACCTATTTCTAAGTGAAATATTATATCAGAAATTTGAAACAATGGATGAATCGCCAATAAATTTTCTAATACTGTCGTACTAATACTTTAAGATGGTAATACCCTATTTAAAATTCAGCTAATTTACTGAACTTGAAATGTTTTAATCTATTTGCAATTGTACATTTGAGAATAAAGATAATTAATTCTGTATAATGTGTTAAGTTATTTAAATTGAATAAATAATTCTGTAAACTAACCATCAATATTATTTTTTAATATAACACAACTACATTCCAACTCGGTTATAACAAGACCTTTGAAACTGCAAATATCCTCCTTATATCCAGATAAGTAATATCCTTATGTACCTTATTATATTACGTAAACTGCCAAATTTTAAAAAATCAAAATCAAAGATCATAGGTAATACATACTAAGCGACACCAAAATTCGGTCAATTATGGAATTTTAGCTCCTTGTTAGATCAGTCATTGATCGTTATGGTTGTGTGGTGCTTTAAAACTTAAATTTCCGGTATTTTTGTCAGTACTAAAACTTTATTCAGAAAACCTTGTTAATAGTTTCTACCAATGTCAAACAACGTCATTATATTTAGGGATATCTAATATGTATTAGAAAAACTTTTTATAGCTCGGTTTAAAGCAAACAAATATTGACGCAATTTGTCCCATTCAACACGAATTCGCACTACAATCCTTAAGAAATGCATATTTCGATAGAGACCAAAGCTGGAAATGTGAACATTGTATTAATATAAATTTTTCGATGTTGCAAATGTGAAATAGACGCAGTGAACATGCATTTTTCGTAAACGGTCGTTATATAATGGATCAGAGTTGGGTAAAGCACTCTGGTAAAGTGCTTCAATTATCGAGCACAAAGCACTGGTTCAGAGTGCTTTAAAGTGTCAAGTATCAAATACTTTAATTTACAAAAGTGTTTGAATTACCAAGGAAATATTTGAAAAAGTAAAGCAACAGCACGAAATACTGGAAATAAAAATATTAAGTACAAAGTACACATTATAAAGTATTTGAAGCCCTTAAAGTACTTGAAGCGCTTTGCAAAGTGCTTCAAGCATAGTGAAAAGTGCAAGCAGTACCTATTTAATTCATCATTTACAATGTAAACTTTATGTGTTCTCTTTATTTAGAACAAACACAATACGCCTTAAGATAAAAAAAAAATAAACATATTCCGTTCCATGTAAATAATCTTTAAGAAATTAATAGTATAAAATAAAAAATACTGTTCACTTTCAGCTACACTAAATACATGTATTGTATAAGACATACACAACGCATCACATCTTAAAAAATATATATTCCATGTCAAAAACATATAACATAGGCTCCCACAATATCATAAACCGATATAATACGAAAATGACAAGATACATTTTAAAAATAATTATTTAGATAGCATATCCAACTTCCACCTTTACATATATCTATCACAGATAACAGATTTATGCGTTAACGTAATCAAAGTGTGTGCAACCCACACGCCGGGAAATGCTGAACAAAGACAAAATAAATCTACCTGCTCTAAAATGTAGTAGTAATTGTCAATTCTCTGCTTCGTTGCATTTTTCTAACGGTATGTGCTTCATGAAACTGGAAATCGGTGCAAATAATTATTTTGAATAGCTGTTTGGCCACCTACCTGTGTTGACCCTATCAGTTACGGATAATCTACAAGTTAACAACTCGGTAACCCATATACTATTTCTGGTTTGACTTAAGCAAGGGTTAAAGGGCATGTCAAACCTACCACCCAAATCAAATTTAAATATAGCTTTTTACATGGAAAAACCATTACAGTCTTTTGCCCGTTCTTTCTGGAGCTTACTTGAACGCTCGAAAGCGAACTGCAGCCAGTGTAAAAGACAATTTTATAGTATACCTCACATTAAATTAGTAACAGAGTTTTGGCATTGTTCTGATGTTAACAAAATTAAATAAATCTTAACCGAAGGGTTGCACAGTACTCTTAAAAGATGGTAGTTTCTAATACGTTAAACATTTTACTAAATTAAGGCCACATATATAGTAAACGTAGGCTTATTTTATAGTATTTTGGCACTTGTTTATAATTTGTACTTCTTATAATTACTTCGATATTACTACTACTACTAGTTAAAAAAATCCACATAGGTGTATTAACCTATTAACGCAGCTAAAGTAACAATTGGAAACTACTACTACTACTACTAGTACTAGTTAAAAAAATCCACATAGGTGTATTAACCTATTAACGCAGCTAAAGTAACAATTGGAAACGGGTATTTTGACTCACTTAACGTCGTAATTCCCAGAAAATAGTAGCGACGTTGATTTTAAAGGAGTTGATTAGGGTGGCTCAGTGGTGAGAGAGTCAAGCTTTGGATATAGTAGTCCAAATGCTTCCTGGTTCGAATTACTCCAGGGTCGGAAATTTTTCTAATTCCCTGGGTGATCGGTACTGGGCCCCGACTCCGTTTGCCACTGGGGATCAAATTAATGGCAATCCTCGTATTACGGACGCATTAGAGGAGTAACAAGACCTTAAAATAAAAACATCCACACACACAGGCAAGTCAAGCACGGTTTCGCACTAACACGGTAACCCGCAGAGTCGGACCCTGCTGTGGATTGTACAAAGTAGCTTACCCTTGCCTACAAGGCCTGTGAAAGCTCCATAAATATAATAATAATAATAAAAAAATTCTATATTTCTAGACAAGATTTGTAGTACAAACTACAAGCAACCCAAACTGTTACATAAACAGTTTTACAGTAATTTAAGAACTATCGTATTAAAAAAATTATCAGATTCTTTAAATTCATAATTAAAGCCAATTTTTAAAAAATAGGAGAAGGGTTCAATAATTATTTCACATGTCGGAGTTCGAGTTCGAGTCTGCTAAATTTTTAATTTATGTAGGTCGAATTAGTGGTAATGGTGTAGCTCCTTCAGATATCTGTTATGTCACAAATTATATATTTAAAAAAAAAGAACTTTCAATATTTTACGGTTTAAGGTTTTAACATTTTTGGAAAAGTTTAATTTTTATATTTGCATTATTCTCAAATTAGTTCGTGCACAGTTCTCTCTGAAACCTTAGCGGTATAGGACGATAAACGCCCCGGACAAAAAACCCGGACAAAAACCCGGACAGAATATCCGGATTATCCGGATAAACAACCCCCGGACAAAAAACTCTCCAAAGCAAAAATGCATTTGCAATTTTTAGAAAGTGGTAATCACTAACCAAATAATAAAACTTATAATACAAAGATAGCAATGATCTTTTTACAGATATCCTAACGTAACCTAACCTGTGCAAGTGTTATTCGGACTATGTCCAACTTGTGTAGTCCAACTTGCGTCCAAGGATTATTTCTTCCAAACTTGCGTACACGGGTCGGGTCGCCCCGCGAGTTTGGTAAAAGTATAACGATAATATTTCAACTTGCGTTCACGGCAGTCGCCGAATACCTACTACACATTCGTTTGAATCAAAAAAGGAATCCATTCTCTAGGAGAAATTTTTGAAAAGCAACACTTCCGCAAAGAGCAGCTGGAATAACGTTAAATAAAAAGTAATCATTTTTTGGTAATTTGGAGGTTGATTTTGAGGTTATGTTGAAATCAGAGACATACACTTCTGTAGATTTTTCTATCGTCTAGAACTTGTGTGTTACACATCGTCGTTAGAACGGCAATCACTGCTTGTTCGAAATCTATAGTAATCGATGTTGGATTCCAGTTTGTGGTGTTCTTCATTAATGAAAAAAGTCTTTCATATGTAGAGCGACTTTTATTCTTAAGTGGGGCATAGGCCCACAAGGATTATATTTCGTTCTTCTGTGTTGCTTCCAATGTCCGCATGTATGGTATAGAGTTGTGTAAACTGTTTACTACAGCACTTAAAAGTCCCGTCCATAAAAAATGATTAGTGGTTTGACATAATCTCCTTTCCAATTGAAAATATTAAAATTCTGTCTTCGTGACCATCATCAGCAAGTTGGAAAGAAGATCTGTCGTTCATCAGAAGAAACCTTTCAAGGATTTCGATTTCTGCTTTGGCTCTGATGATACTCCATTTGCCTCTTGTCTGTGTCGATACAAGTGGCTCTTTATTGAAGACAGCAGTGGAACATCGCAGATAAAGTCATTTCCACGATCAAAAAGTGTCCCCATTTCTTCAGGCTAAATCTTAGAAATGGCCTGATCACTTTCTCGTGTTCGCTTTTTGGCATTTTCTTTGTGAATTTTCACTTCCAGTTGAACCAAATTTGGTTTGCATTTGTGTTCAGATGCTGAAATAACTTGTGAATTCTTTGTTTTCAATGTCCCCCGGCATTTTTCAGTCTTTTGCTTGATGCACAACCAAGTCACAACTTCTTCTTTGTTTATTCGATGTTATCGATACTGATAGTCCTCAAAAATCGCCGATGGCTTCCCCTTGGTGGTGTTGACGATTTGAAGTTGACCCATTTCGAAAAAGGAATCGGTTGTTAAGACGGTCAAACTCGGAAAGGTAGCAATAATGCACTCACTAACGATTTTACTCGAAATGATAATAAGAACTTCACACAAATCTCCCTTTTATACGGTTTTCAAACTACCTAACTAATTAGTGTTCTTTAACGACGAAGTGATAAGGAATTCCCAAAATATTTTTCGATTGTACCACTACCCCTAGCCGCTTATCTACCTGTTATCTCGATTTAATATTTATGTATTTCATTGTTCTTATCAGTATAGTTGCTGTGAGGACAACTTTCTCTGAATAATTCCTTTCTCTTGACAGGCGATATTTTAATCCCTTTTAATTCTTTTGTTTATATACGCGAGTTGGAATAGGTATCGTTATACTTTTACCTGACTCGCGAGGCGACCCGACCGTTGTACGAAATGACCATTGTACGCCAGTAGGACGATACCGTTATTCGGGTATAATATTACGATAAGAGGATGCTTTTATCATCTCTGCCAAAGCAACCATCGCAAAATTCAGGAATTAGGTCTAGAACAGAGGTAGAGGGAAGATGAGGGGTTTATAAAACTTTGTGAAATGCTTGACGGTTTAGCACTTCTTCCCATAAAAGATGTTGGTAGGGATATGAATTATCTATATTTCTGTACAACTATTTTATATAAATAAATGCCATGTTTTTGACATCTCATTTTTTTCTGCATTTTTGAATGATAATTATTACTACTAATTGATGACAATAATAATATTAATAATAATAATAAATACCAAATAAATCTTAGAATGAATTTACTACAAAAAACATTATAATCGTTTAAGGATCCCACATAATTTTTTTTTCTCCGGAGTTTTCTGTTTTTTGTCCGGAGGTTTTTTTTTTCGGTGGGTGTTTTGTCCGGCGGTTTATTATCGGGGGGTTCTATATCCGGAATTCTTTATTCGGGGTTTTTTTTTGTCCTGTTCCCAAGCTGTTATGTGCCGTTGTTGCAGTTAAACATTGTTATCAAAAAATGTTAGTAACCTAAAACAAATATATCGATCCAACAAAAAAATCCCAAGTTCATATGACTTCCGGTTATATCAGAAATCATAAAAACTCACTGCAATCATATTTATATCAGGCTCAAGTTTCCACGTACCGTTGCTTCAATGTTCTAGTATTTTAAACCTCAAAATAGAAATTTGCTTTACGTAGCTGTATACAGTTTATTATTGAAAGCGTGGGAAAGCCCAGATGGTCAATCTCAACCTTTTTCATTTACACTCAAAATCTTTACTTTGCCTTGCAACATTTCATAGTGCTCGGAAATTGAAGCAGAAGAAAACGTCTAATTTGTATGACCATAAATTTAGAAAGTGGGATTAGAGAACTCTCAACATTCCAAGCAATATCCCCATTAAGTCTATTGATACCCGCTATTATCCTTAAACCAACAGTTCTTAAAATTCCTTAAGACAACCTGTTTTCTTAGATATTTGCACAGATGCCCATTAGGATATTCCTTGAAGTATTCATAAAAAGTTCTAGAAGACATTCAGGAACTTGAATATCTCTTATTTCGATTTATCGAAAATTTCTATATACCCACATTCGGTTCCTTGAGAGATCTGGTTACATCCAACTATAAGGACTTGCCCTGAAGTATGAGTGAAATTCTAAAAATCAAGAAAATAGACATCGGGATTCAAGATAAAGATGTTGTTGAAATGTACTTCTAGCGGGTCAAACAATCTATAATTACTTTTTAATTGAATTACGTATAAATTTGGTTCTATGGAAATTTCCGAAAGCTACTTTAATGTAGTTGTTTCCCTCTCGCATGTTATTAAATATCTCTATAAACTTAATAACAATGCGCAAACGTTTAAAGGTCATTGTTTCCATTTTCTGATAAACATCGGTTTGTGGTTAAATATATACCAGTAATATTTCCGATGCTGATTAGGCTGCATAATGGCTATAAAAAGTGGAGAAAACAAGTCGCAAAAAATTGGAAGTTTCCACAAAAAAACAGGGTAATTGCGCGAATAAAGTCTAAATAAATATGGTAATAAGAAAAAATGACCTTCCAACGTTTTTGAAGCAACCTATCCGCTAACCATTCCTTGTCTCAAGTTTACTATAAATAAACTAAAGATGAATTTGTGAAATTCGTTTGAATTTAGTTTAGTGACAAGCAGAGTGTTTCAAATTATTTGAATCCTAAAGTTTAATTTTTAGTTAACTGCATTTTTCAAATATTTAGTAGTAACCTCTGTTTAGTTTAATACCGTTATTGTAACTTATAAAAGTTTAGCGCAATAGTCAGCAACGATGTCCGAAGAAACCATTTTCAATTCGGCATCTACTACGTCACAGTTTCACTTTGGGAACAAAAAACAAGTCTGCTGGTGCCACTCAAATGTATAGTGTGGGTGAGTGAACAACGCCAAGTTTCACGAGGTATGAATCAATGCAGAATGGGCAGGTGCAATGCAACAAGAACCAACTACCCTTTTCTCTAAAATCCGGTGGCACTCAAAAATGCAGTACAATAATTTCTTGATCACTTCAATGCAGAACGTACTACTTACTGTTTGTCTTACAAGGACAAAAACATTAAAAATAAAATCAAGATAGTGTGGAGTCTGGATATTTGGAAACGAAACTTTTTGACTCTTAATGATGTGTTTTCAGTCCACTGTATGCTCTGGTGTTTCGTCTCAAGATCGCACTAAAATACCCATGATTCATCAACTGTGACAAAGTAGTTACGGCACAAGTTTGTGCATCTATAAATTACGCGGGACAAAGTTTGCACAAATCTCCCCTTTCCCAAATGTGGATGTAAAATTTGTCCAAACGTCAACTTCTTGGTGTTTAAATCATCTACCATAATTCGGAGAGTTATTCAGCGATTTTTTGCCACAGTTAGACGAGAGCAGTCTTTTAAGTTTTTACAAACGACCACTAGGTGGCGCTGTTGAGATGTGTCATTACTATTTTAGTATAATTTTACATTTGTTATTGTGAAAACAGTGGCAACTCAGAAATTGAGTAATTTGTTTACAGTGAGCGTTTAAAACAAGCAATTTTGTAAAAAAATGGAAATTTCACTTGAAGGTTCTCGTTGGATGATTTTTTACGATTTTAGTAAAGGCCTAACTCAACAACAATGCATAGAATCGCTTCGTTCAACTTTTGGTAATGAAGCACCATCAGAAAAGACTGTTTACAATTGGTTTGCAGAATTTCGTCGTGGTCGTGCGTTCGTCAGTGATGAATTTCGTGAGGATCGACCAAAATCGGTTGTTGTTCCAAAAAACATCGATGCTGTGCGCAACATGATTGAAGAAGATATCGAATACTGTGGTATATTCGATTTTGCATGTACATTGAGCTGTGAAAAAAATCTGTTCCCGTTGGATTCCGCTTATTTTCACCGAAGCTCAAAAAAAGGCTCGTGTTGTTGGTGTAACGAAATGCTCAAAAAATTCGACAGAGAAACTGCAAAATCCGTATACAACATCGTAACACGTGACGAAACTTGGATATATTCGTATGAACCGGAAACTAAGCAACAATCTACTGTTTGGATGTTCCAAGATGAACCAAATCCCACAAAAGTTGTTCGTTCACGAAGCACTTCCAAGAAAATGATCGCTTGTTTCTTTGGTGGCACTGGACATGTCGCAACCTTTCCTTTAGAGGATCTAAGAACAGTTAACGCTGAATGGTATACAACAATTTGTTTGCCAGAAGTCATCGACGAAATCAGAAAAAACAACCGAAAACGTCGCATCATTTTTCATCATGACAATGCCAGCTCTCACATAGCACGTCAAACAATTGATTATTTGAAGGAGAAAACATCGAGTTAATCTCTCATTGCCGGTATTCACCGGATTTATCGCCCAACGACTTCTTTGTGTTCCCGAATTTCAAACAAAAAATGCGTTGATAGCGATTTTCATAACCTCCAAAAGCTGTTGAAGCTTCCAAAAAGAATGTTCTTGAGATCCAACTTCAGGTGGAAAAAAAATTTCGAGAATTGGTTTGAAAGCATGCAGAAGTGTATAAATCTTAAAGACGAATATTTTGAAAAACAATAAAACAGTTAGTTCCAAAAAATTCTTTCTTTCCTAGTTTTTGTAAAAACTTAAAAGGTGCCGTCGTACGAACTCTTGCGACCAAATCTGTATTTCGCACGATTGACGGAAGCCCGGTTTTAGAATAATTTAGAAATCCTTGCCCAAGGACCTTAAATTATATAGGATGGCTCAGTTCAGTTCGGGTACATTCGCCGAGACTCGCCTATAGTCTTCGGTCCGCATATGCTGCAGCCCCAATGCAACATTATACCAACACTCTGATATAAAATTCGTCAATAATATTCATCAATAAAAATTTGGTAAACACTTTATTAATCGATTAAGATAATGCTATTTTGATAAATAGAATGCACTTATTTACAATTTTAATACAGTAAAAATTACAGTTAAAATAAACCAAAGTATAATACTAAATTATAACTAAGTGTAAGAAACTACAACTACACATCAATAGGTATGATAAAATGGATCCATTTCCTTATAAGTAACGTGGCAAATATAATAAAAGAATAAAACTTCAAGTCTCGTCACCAATGTTGCATATTTAATAAGTAAAGCAGCAGCCTGAATGATGGTCCTACAGTAGGACCGAAACATGTAGCTGCTGCTTTACTTATTAAATATGCAACATTGATGACGAGATTTGAGGTTTTATTCTTTTATTATCAATAGGTATATTTTTTTAACTAAAAAAGAAAACAAATGTAATCTTTAATATGCATACCGCTAACTAATTGCTACTGTTAAATTAAGTAACAATTTTTTTAAGCTTCTTTGCCGTTTTACTTTTGGGATTGCTACAAGTATTTTTTCGTTTAATTCCTATAAATTTGTCTCGTTAGTCCTTATAATTTAAATAGTTAATACGAATTACGGTTCTTAAACGTATAAAAGTTTCAACTAAAAGTTTTGGAGTATCTTGAAATTCAACGATGTGATTCACTAAATTACAAACAACTTTAGATTCTTTTCGCAGTTCATCTTCTGGATGATATTGCAAAAAGTAGCTATTTAAAATATGTGCCGTTTTCATCCAGCTTTCACTTGGTTCAGTTAATCCTCCGTATGAGAGACGTTGAATCCAATTTGGTATAGTCGTAAGGAGGCTCTTCGTATGAGTATAACTGCCTAAATGTGGATATTTGCTTTTGTATTTTTTGGCTATCCCACCAGCAATATACGCAAGGGCATCGTTTGAGGTATCTCTTTCATTCACATTTTCGTTATTTACTGATATAGAAGGATGATTCCTTTTTTCTTCATTTAATAAATCCCAATCGTTGTCAAAAATATGCCTTCAGTTTCTGGTTCTGGTACTTCTACTATGTCGATGCTGGTGGTTTTCAAAGCATGTGCCATCACATACTCTTCTTGGGCGACGTCGCATCTAAGATAATTTGTGTCGTTTTGTAAAATACCTGGGTTTTTTTCTCAAAATTATCATTCGAATGCGATAAAGGGCATTCATAGGACTTGGGTGGTCATCTAAACCTCCCCTTGTACGAATTTGAGAAAAAAAATCCTAATTTAGTTTGTGATTGAGTATATATTTTATGTTATACTTTGCTTTCAGATCCTCAAATAAATGCTTTAGAGATGCAGTTGACATCTTAATCCCTTTTTGGAAAATTTGTAAAGAATTTTTCCCATTGCACTTCATGGTAGAAATTGTGCTGAACAT
>JABXWE010031065.1:0-11172 GCA_014611495.1 Limonius californicus
GAGTGGGCATACTACAAACATTTTCTAAGCACAAGCTTCCGTGATTGCTTGCTTGCTTGCTTTGAAAGAGCGAGATCTAGGACGCGGTTTTCCAAGCATCTCTAAGCACTTAGGCCACATTTGGCCCATTGTACACCCTAACTAAGAATTTTGCCTATCTGGGGTAATTCCAACCCCAGTAGTGATTTTTAACGTGTCACACATCGCAGTGGCACGGGACCTACGGCTTTACTTCTTATGCGACAGAAGGCGCATTTTCAGATTTTTCCCCGCTAGAAAAATCTCGCCGACCTCAGCCAGGTTTGAACCCGCGTCCCTCGGATCTAAAGGCAAACGCGCTAACCACTAGACCACCGAGGCCGGCAGCTTCCGTGATTACCAAATATTAATCCTGCAATTTCTACCTATGCAAACGTTTTTTCTTAGCCGCCTAATAAATATCCGAAACTTAGAGCAATAGATTTTTAGAAAAATTGCAGCTATTCCCGTTAATATGCCCTGTCAACTTTGGAATAATAGCTGTTGGTTATTGAGAGGAATTTAAAATTTATATAGAGTCCAACACTAAATTTCAGTTTCACACAATTAGAGCAAGACTGCAACTGACTACTTACTTTGAATTTGAATTAAAATAATTGGGTCAATAGATTTAGCCTTTAATTTTATTTAAAATCTAACCTCGAGATCACAAGCAATAATAGTTGACTAATCTAAGTGGTTTAGGTCTTCAATACCAAGGAATTTTAAAACTTTTGCATAAAATAAAACAGCAGAATTCCTAAGTACGCACATAATCAGCTTTGAAAAATGATCGAAGCAGGCCGTGTAGCTGGGAGTAGTGTAACAGGGTTCATAAACGGTTTCCCGTAAGCATTGCACAATTTTTAATCAATGTCGACAAATACATGGAGAACTTCTCTTGAATATTTTGTTATGTTCATTTAAAAGTTGTGCCGCTTTATTTGAATTGGTCACAATCTAATGGCCGCTCCATAGAACTTAAAAACGCAATTTTAATGGCAATTTTGTATTGACTACAGTTTGTTAGTAATTTTCCGTTCAGAAATTAATTTATGACTAAACCCGACTCGATGGGTTCTTTCTTTGTGAACCATATTTGCCAAGCTAGAAAACACTTCTCAGAATTTCCCTTTATTGCTTCCCGAAGGTCTTCTCGAAAACGGCACGCGGGGATTCCCTCTATAACGAAAATTAGGCTTAGGTGGCGTTTCTTGGGAACGCGGGGGAGAAAGTCAGTAGGCGACAAGCTCTGGGTCCGAACGGAGGTTCTTCGACGAGCGGGTCATTTTCGCGGCTTCTGCTATCTTAAGTTTAACGTACCGAATATTGCCGTAGGCAATTATTTATTTCAACTAAGTCGGATCAAATATATGTTAGCAGTTTACCCTTGATATAGGGCAATTAAGTAAAGTTGCTGTTGCGATCTACTTCGGATATAAGCGAATCGACCCCGTAAACATTGTGTTTCGTTACCTCCTCGGATTAAACTCGTGAAAAGGTGATAGTTAAAATTGGCGGCTGTGTTGTTATCGCCTGAAGTTGCCGTCGCGATGAACGCCTACCGACCCCCTTTGGAAATCATCTTAATTCCCAGGTGCGTACCAACCAAGTCTTCGCCCCTAACTTTCCTGGAATCGTCTACCCTTTTCTCGGACTTGAAAGTACCTCAGACTGTACCTGCATCTGGAAATAAACCCTCTCCACGGAATTGTGCCTTTCTCACTCATTCATACTACCGTTCCCGACCCGGAACCGCTTTCGCATTACTTCAGGGGGGTGCGGGCGTCCCTTACATACTAAACATTCATGCAACATGCACCCTAAACTTAACTAACCAAATGCGGTCGCCCCAACGGAGCGACTGCATTTACTGTGACCTCGAGTGGCCAATGCGTTCTCGCACGAGACCACCGCGGTCCCCCGGAATTGTGCCTGGCTCCACCGGAATTCAACGTAAAAAACCAATTTTGCTGTGCAGTGAACAAGAAACTTTTTTTTTGCTCGCGTTAACTTGCAAACTTTAAAATTTACCTTCATGTAAATAGAACGACGACCTTCAGTCGCCATATGTGGTGTTAGTTGTTAATTATAAAACTACCAGATTCTTGTGAACTTCAGCATCCCTGGTGTACGTAGCTCTATGAAAAACGTAAATCCTGTTGCACCAGTGGCGGCGAGTTTTTTTTCTGAACGTTCAAAAATTAATAATATGTAATCCGAACTTATAGCGTTATCACTTGTTGTCATTTTCTTGTACTGTCATTTTTAACAATTTAATTATATGTGTGTTGAACATTTACTTCCTCTTATTGTATCTTTTGTACTTGTTTGTGTACGAATTTTGCAAGCTTCAAATATATAGGAGGAGGCACAATAAAGGTGAGTTCCATTCCCGTAAGCTCTGAGCTAAGCTGTAGGCCGTTTTCCATCTATCTGGTTACGGGTCGTCGGAAAAGCTCGATTGGCCCGTAACAAAGATTTTGACTGACTTTCTTTTCCCCGCGTTCCCAAAAAACGCCACCTAAGCCTAATATTCGTTCTAGAAGGAATCCCTGCGCGCAGTTATCGAGAAGACCTTCGGGAAGCAATAAAGGGGCGTTCTGAGAAGTGTTTTCTGGCTTGGCAAATATGGTTCACAAAGAAAGAACCCGTCGAGACGGGTTTGGTCATAAATTAATTTCTGAACGGAAAAATACTAACAAACTGTAGTCAATACAAAATTGCCATTAAAATTGCGTTTTTAAGTTCTATGGAGCGGCCATTAGATTGTGACTAATTCAAATAAAGCGGCACAACTTTTAATTGAACATAACAATTTTGCACTGTAGAAGCTTTCGGCTTTGTTACCTTTTATACGAGGGTAGCCTTTTAAGATTTTACAAAAACTAGGAAAGAAAACATTTTTTTTTGGAATAAACTATTTTATTGCTTTTCAAAATATTCTCCTTTAAGATTTATACAGCATGTGTTCAAACTAATTCTCGAAACATTTATTCACTCTGAAGGTGGTATCTCAAAAACATGGGTTTTGAAGGCTTCAACAACTTCTTGAGGTGATGAAAATCGCTGTCCACGCAATATTTGTTTGACATTCGGGAACACAAATAAGTCGCTAGGCGATAAATCAAGTGAATACGGGCAATGAGACATTAATTTAATGTTTTTCTCCTTTAAATAATCAATTGTTTGACGTGCTGTGTGAAAGCTTGCATTGTCATGATGAAGAATGATGCGACGTTTTCGGTTGTTTTTCCTGATTTCGTCGATGACTTCTGGCAAACAAATACAATTCAGCGTTAACAGTTCTTCGATCCTTTAAAGGGATGGTTGCGACATGTTAAGCACAACCGAAGAAACAAGCGATACTTTCTTTGCAAGTGCTTTATGAACGAACAACTTTTGTGGGATTCGGTTCATCTTGGAACACCCAAGCATTGTATTGTTGCTTAGTTTCCGGTTCATACGAATATATCCATGTTTCGTCACCTGTTACGATGTTGTATACGGATTTTACAGTTCCTCCGTCGAATTTTGTGAGCGTTTACTTACACCAATTAACACGAGCCTTTTTTTGAGCTTCGGTCAAATTATACGGAATCCATAGGGAACAGATCTTTTTACAGCTAAATTTTCATGCAAAATCGAATGTACTGCAGTCTTCGATATGCCTAAGGATGCCTCTATCTCACTGTAAGTCACATGCCGATCTTCTTCAATCATGTTGCGCACAGCATCGATGTTTTTTGGAATAACAACCGATTTTGGTCGACCTTCACGAAATTCATCACTGATGGACACACGACAACGACGAAATTCTGCAAACCAATTGTAAACAGTCTTTTCTGATGGCGCTTCATTACCAAAAGTTGAACGAAGCGATTCTATGTGTTGTTGTTGAGTTACGCCTTTAGTAACATCGTAAAAAAACATCCAACGAAAACCTTTATGTGAAATTTATATTTTTTCACAAAATTGTTTTTTTAACCCTCACTGTAAACAAACTACTACAATTTCTAAGCTTCCACTATTTTCACAATAACAATAATGTCAAATTTTATGAAAATAATCTCACTGGCGCCACCTAGACGTCATTTGTAAAAACCTAAAAGGCTACCTTTGTAGTTTATTTAAAACCAAGCCACTAGCGATGCGCACGCAAATTATCAGGCTCACTTCAACTTACATGTGCGGTAGTTGAAATTCTCTTCTGTGGAATCTAAGGACAAAAAGGAAATCAGTATTCATAAAATGTGTTGAATCAAGAGTAAGAACATTAACAATAAACAGTCGTTTTATTCTTGCTAATACTTATAACATAATCTATACTCATAAATAATTGTATATAATTTACAACAAATTCGTAATGCTTGAATTACAACAATTTTGTAGTTACGTTCTTAATATTCTAAAAGGAATAATTCGCTTAATGTCATTCACAAGATTTTTCTATGCTGACTGACACCGATAGGTTTCTAGTAAAATCTCTACCAAATAAATATCTAAATCATTTGATTTTACATTGATTTGAATGATGAGTGTCCAGAGACTCGAAGCAACTTTCTTGTAATCAAAATATTAGGAAGCAGAAGTTATTTGCTATATAAATTTTATAAATATATTCCCTATCCATTTTGCATTTACGACCAGGTCATGGTGTACTTCGTTCTGTCCTTAATGTATTCCAAAGTTTATAATTACGTAAATCGTTTAAACAAAGCAACGTTATCTTCATCGTTGAATCACATTAACGTGATTACTATTGCCGTTGTAGAGAGGAAAATCAATTTTGTATTCTACAGTTGCCAGTTGTTTGCAAGGTTAGAACAATTTCACAAAAACCCTCGGTGGAGCAATTGCAATCAGTATATCAGTGAAATACGAAACCGCAGTGCAACCACTAACCAAAAAGTCTATAATCACATTGTAATAGCGATTACTATTGTTACCGGAAACGCATTAAACAGTTAAATTGTTTAAATTAATCGAGCAAAATTTTTCTCTTTCAATTACCCTCGATTTGAAATACTAAAAATGAAATGCAAATCCAGTCGCTTTAAGTATAAAAAACGTATAAAAAATTCATCTGTTTTACAATTCCCCTCTTTCTGGCTCGGTTTAGTTTTCGAATCTCGTTGAGTTTAATAATATATACATTCAATCGCTAGAAGCAAAAATCAGCAGATACGAATGGAAAGCATCTTGTCAAAAATTTTCCTGAAATTCCGTACTACTCCTTAGAGAAATCAGGTCGCTATATTAAGCTTCAAATGGCTATTGATCTAATACAGAAAAGCCAGGCTTGTTCTTTGCAAAAGCTGTTCGTTTTGCAAGCACTTCACAAAGCTCATTCACTGTCATGAAAATCATAATAGGGAAACTTTACTCGATATAATCCGGCACGTTTCGTTGACACCGTCGATGGTGCGAAAGCTAATCCTCCAGAAAATCTTAAAAATTTGGCTCCTAAGCAATTTTCTTAGGATTAACTGTCTTAAATGTGTATTGCCAACATTTTAATGGAAGTATTCCTAGCAATACAAAAAGAAAAATTGTAAAACAGAATACACACAATATGTTTATTATTCCTGAGTTAACTTTAACTGTTTTAGAGTGCACATTAAATAAGTTTCCTGGGTAAAGTTTGAAAGAATCGGTATTCAATAGGGTTCATGTTTAAAGATTTCACCTGGTATACGGCTGCGTCTAGAAACCAACACCCTTCAGAGACATCAAATAGCAACGCGAGTCGAGTGACATCTCATTTTCAAGATCCCAACATTCTGGATCTAAAGAACAGATCCTACAGGAGTAAAATCCGGGATTCCTTTATGTTGTAACAAGGAAGAACCCCGTCTTGTTGGAAAATGATCCCAGTATTAAAACTTTCTCTTTTTTCACAACCTCAGCATTACATAGATCTACTTTATTTCACCTTAAACACACGTTGTTCTTTCAAAGTATTGACTAGAATATTAATTAAATATTTTGCTTATTTGTGTAACTATTTTAATAACCTTACTAAATTACTAAAAAAGAACAAAAATATGGTTTTTCGTTTAAACGTAACACAAGATATTAACATGTGGCTACGAGAGTAGTACATTACATCCCAATGTTTATTACTGACCGCAAATTGAATTAGATATTTAGTGACGTTTAAATGAATTGATTAATGACATTAAAGCTATTGTACTAATATATGGATCTAAGGAAAGAATTTGCTTCTTCCCTTATAATAATTTGTGTCCGGATCAGCCGTTTTTAACTAGGCACGGATCTGTTAACTTATCACTTTGCACTGTATTAACTTGAGGAGGTCGGCTCCGTTGGACTTCCTCAGTCGCGGAGTTCTTCATCGGTTGTTATTAAATCTTGTGATAGTCTGCGCTTTAACGAAGATGGATAGATTTTTCGCTCAGTACGTACCTGGTGGCACCGGGGGATTCACCAAGTTTTGCATGGAATGTTTTAATACACCTTTTGATGAATGAGTCGATTGTTGAAATTCTAAGTTTGTTGTGTATTCCTTATAAACCAAGGCGAGTTTGTTGCAAGATTTTATTTTGAAAAACTTGAATTCTCGAATGGTAGTTTTCGGAGCCGCGCCCCACACTGTACAATGTACATGCATAGGTTAATACGGGTCTAACTAATGATTTATATATTAGAAGAAGAAATTCTAGTTTCGGAGGCGATTTACGATTTAATACAGGACACAATTGCGATAATCTGCTATGACATTCGTTTACCTTTTTATTTAGGTGTAGCTTTCATGTTTGACGCTTGTTAAGATATAAACCTAGATACTTCACACCATCATCCGCTGGGTTTCATGGAATCGGTTGTTCGTCAATTAAGATATTTGGTGTATTTGGACGTCGTAAAGTGAATATTTTAGTTTGGCATTTACTTGTGTTAAGATATATGTTCCGATGGTTTAGCCAAACACTTAACTCGCTGAAACTAACTTAGAGCTATTGTACATCATTATCAATGTTTTCGTGTTGACTAAGCAGAGCAGTGTCATCTGCAAACATGGCAGTTCTTGAGTTATTTACTTCTGCGATACCATGCATGCAAATATAGTACAGGATTGGGGCTAATATGGACCCTTGAGAAATTCCAGCTGAAATTGTTTTACTTGATGATATTGTGCTATTTATTATCACTCGGAAACTTCGTTCCCCTAGAAATGATTAAGCATTAGTAATAACTAATCCGATGTGTTAGTTTTTGTGTGTTTACATAAGAGTCTATCTAGCCAGATAGTGTCAAAAGCGTTTGCAATGTCAAGAAAGGTAATTACAATATACTGTTTGGGCTCGAAACCTTTTTCGATAATTTCACTAATTCTCAGTAGTCGACGGGCGATAGAATGGGAGTTTTAAACCCAAACTGGAAAGCTGGAATGATGTTGTTGGTGGTTAATTCAGCATTTAACCGACTTAATATTGTCTTTTCAAATCAATTTGATAACACTGTCAGTAGACTAATCGACCTATAGCTAGCAGGATTTTGAGGATTTTCCCCTGGTTTAGTAATCATCAATTTTCCAAGATGTGGGGAAGTATCCAATTCTGAAGCAAGCATTGAAGACAGCAGGGATGTAACAGACCGCTTTTCTGGTGAGCATTTTAAATACAATATTTGGAATAAGATTATGTCATGGAGATTTCTTATTAGGCAGTTTTTAATGTACTTTATCAGTTCTCTTGGGCTGATGTATTTTATATTTCCACAAAAGGTACGTATTCGATAGCTATCCAGTTCATATTTAACTTGCCGCACCAAATGGTTCAGTAACTGTCTTTGATGAGGTTCCCTGTTTCGTTGCCATTCTCTTCTGACCCGGTTCTTTTTCTTCTTGTATTAATCTCATTATTTTTAATGGCGGTTGATTGCAGTTCGGTTTTTTAGGCTTGCGTTGCACCGCTGTTGCTTCCTGTATGGCTTGTTTGATTGTTTCTTGTAGGTTGGTTATGGCGGCGTTTACGTATTTTTTCATTTGTAAGCATGTGGGACACTATATTTTATTTTCTACTATTTGATGCAAGGTCTTCCAGCTGACGCGGCCGTTAATAGGTCGCGGTAATGTTTCTACTATATGTGGAAATTCTGTGAAGCAGAACAGGATTGGTAGGTGATCTGAATCAAATTCGGTCAGAACTGTTTGGGTTATAGGACCGCTACAATGTTTGTGTAATATTATGCTCAGGATGGCAGGTAGGTAATCACTGCGGTATGGGTAATGGGTGTATGAGTCAGGTCCTGAAATTTGAATAGCATTGGGATTTGCGTAATTGTAAAGTCTGATTCCATTCTGATTGTTCACACGGCATCCACAAACAGTGCTTTTACTATTAAGGTCACCTATAAGATATGTGGGTTCATTACTTACGAATAGTGCTTGGATATCAGCTTCGAGTATCATTTTATAGAATTTGCTTCTATACGCATAGTCCGATGTATGAAGGTGCGGCTTCGCGTATGCAACCGAGGAATGTGGCTCAGCAGTAGAACATTTACCTTTCATTCAGAAGGTCTAGGGTTCGAAACCCCTGGGCGGTCTGTCCTGACTCAGGTTTTTCGTGGTTTTCCTAGGTCATACAGTATCATCCACGAAATTCCATTATCCATTTTTCATGGTCTTTCCTTCCTTCCATTTCCGTCACTGGCTGAAGAGGGGCTGAGGGTTCAGGTGCGGATTGCGACTGACCCCTGTAGCGGCCCGCCCCGCGTGGTCAAATAACCTACGTTGACTTTCTTTTCCTTATGCAGAAAAGTCGTGCAGCCGCTGCGTGCAGTGGCTGTATGCGACAAACGCAATGACTCCTGTAACGATATGTTCGTGATCGCGGTTTGGCTAGTGCCATCGCTGCATGTTATCGCATACTCCGACTGCATTGACTGCTCCCGTTACCAAACAGCCTATAGCGGAAGTCGACGGCAAGGCTTTTAATGCAAGAAAGGCATTTTAATCCGAAAACGGTCAATAATAATTTTTATAGGAATGAAGAAGGGAAATTAATTGAGTATGTATCGCAATATAGATGTATATGAAACTACAAGGATAATGTGGTTCGCGACCATTTTAGAAAAAATACGGGGAAAGTTCCTTTCTTACTCTTAGCAAATATGCATTATAAGATGTTTTTTAATAACGTCATCTATGTTTCAAGTTTGGTAACTTACTGCAGGTATATACTGCACCACTACGCTGGACTAAAGAAACCACTGGGCTGCGTAAAATGCTTTTTCATTAACGGGCATTGTAAATAACTAAATGTTTCTTTGGAGACAGTATACAAGTTTTCCGTATTACTCATACTATATTTACAGATTTCCAATAAAACTGTAAACTGTCTTCGATGGCAAGACAACTATTTCTGACGTAATTGGAACTGATGACTCTAACCTAAATCTTACAAATGCGTACCCACAATAGATAAAATTGTACAGGCATATTCCAACAACTGCGGCGCCGTACGACTACTTGACGTGTACGACAGTGCGTGAAATTCTGTGAAGCAACATCGCATATAACCAGTTCCACCGAATGTAGTACTTAGGTACGACATGCAACAAATATAGACCCTTACGTCATATGACAATGTCTTTAACATGAGTTGCTACGCGAACTTTGGCACTATTGTTGAAGACGAAAACGTTCAGCACAATATTGGGTTCATCTACTTAATACACGAAGGGAGACATTAACAGGCAATGCTTCCAGAATAGCTATATAAAAAGGTTTGATGATGAAAGAAATCTGATGCGTTGCATGACTTGCTCAAAGTAGATACAGTGATAGCAAATAGAAATTACAGAAGAGCCATGAGTACCACAGAATGTTTTGCAGTTACATTAATTGTCCTAATGGTCGCTCTAGACGCTAATTGTCAATATATTATAATATATGTTAGGTCAGATATATTCAATAGCGACAGAGAGATTTTTCCAAATTGTGCTTCTTGAGAAAGAGTGCCTGAGTAATGATCAGAAATTGTACCTGCCACCAAACAAAACTCTTCCATAATCAGATGTTTCGTTGCCTTTGGTTTTGGTTGCAGAGGATGTGTTTCCTTAGAAAGAACATATATTGTCAAGAAAATTTGTCTGATAGCGAACGGATCTTTAACTACAGATTATCTAGAGCAATACGAGTTCTTGAAGATGCTTTTGGTATTATTGCTCAAATATGGAGAATTTTATTTAAACGAATAGAAGTTAATGTTAATTATGCTACTATAAATAATAACAGCAGTTATTCTTCACAATTTTGTCCTAACCGAAAATCGGAACAGTGACACTTCGGTAGATTCAAATATACAAAATAATTCAAATAGACACATCATCATTGCGTGGTAAATTTGAAACAATATGCAAGATCAACCAGACATGCTATGAACATTCATAATCAATTTCTCGACTCGCTTACTTCCCCTGCTGGGGAAGTGCCTTGGCAGTATGACGCTATTCAAAAATAAATATCTTTGTTATGTGTTTGTGAAAAATTCAATAAATAACATATCATGCCATATTATTTTGCAATAAAAATGTTTTCTGTTTTCCCTTCCATTTCCACATTTTTCCACACATTTTCTCTGGCCTTATTGCTTTTATATGCTGATAATATTTTGTTGTAAATTAAGGGATTATTTATCACAGCACAAATAAGAGACTCTTCTACTACAATTTTCAAAAAAATTATATCGACTACATACATGCAAATTTGTTGCACCGTAATTTGTTGGATTGACTTATACAGTTAACCATGTTAGTCAATACCTACGCAGCGCTGTTTTATGACGCTCCGTACGGCTGATACGGCACCGTATTTGGTAGAATATGCCTTTTATTAGGGTGTGGTGGTAGCTCAGTGGGTAGAGCGCTCGCTTTTTGAGTAAAACGTCAATTTTGGCTTGGGTTCCTAAGCAGTACTATGCAGATTTAAAAAAATCTTGTCTACAATCCACCATACACAATTTTTCAATCCGGCTTGCAACCGTGGAATCGTAATGCTAAAAACCTTCTCTGTAGTTTCTGTCGTTCGGATTCGACGTTAAACTGGAGGTCCCCCGTATTTCTACCTTACCGTTCATGAAAAACATACGGCAGAGACGAGGTGGATGCTCAGCAGTAGAACTAAAA
>JABXWE010031066.1:0-14876 GCA_014611495.1 Limonius californicus
TATATATATATATATATATATATATATATATTGCTGTGAAATAGCCCCTCCTTTCGTTGAGTTTGCACGAAAATAATAGATGTCGTGTGACACTCGTAAAAATAATTGTAAATGTACACTACAAATGCTTTAAAAAATGGTGGGAGCTAAGTATGAGAATGTTATCACTGACACACAACAAATATTTAAATCGAGACTCTTGCAAACAAAATTTGCTTGAATTTTGAAAGGAAATAATAATTAAGTTGTTAAAATAAATCTCAGGGTTCAATAAAATCAAGGTTGTAATTAAAAGGGTTTGCAAGTTTATTGTCTTATTACAGGGGATTAAAGAATAACAACAAATTAATTTAGTAATGATATTTAAATTTAGAAATGTATTTAAATCGTTTGAATTTTTATAAACAAAAACGCCTTTGCAATTATCTTTCCAAAATTAAGCATGTATGTCAAATGAACGTTTATACAAAATAAATCAACACTTAATTTACTAAGATGTGAACCAACCTTTAAAGGAATTCCAAAAGTTGTTAACGCGCGTGCTCCGCTCCTTTGATCTTTGCTCCAGCTGTAGATCCACTTGACGATCAACTTGTTCCCAATTATTATCTTCGGTTTAGAATGGCCTCCCCAAATTCCATACAGGAACGTTCTCGATGTCACAGGTTACAGGTAAGTTAATTGTTTTTACCTCTGTAGTCAAAATTGTTGAAGTCGTCAATCCAAATATGATAAACACAAAACTTTATAGGTTAAGCGGAGGTTTCAATCTTCCCCAAAATGGATAACTTTATAGATGCTTGATTATTGATTATGATATATTGGATTTATACAAAAACGCAGCACTGCCGACAGTTTATCCATAACAATAGCACCACTGGATATATCCAATAGGATTACGTAAGTATTTAATACTTTGTTTCACTTTCAATTGTAAATATAATTTTTCGTAGCACACAGATGAATAATGCACTTAAACCTTTTAAACAATTTATATAACTTATACTTTCTTCACATGTAACAGGAGATAAACGTTGACAATAAAAATAATATACAATTTACAACACACATTTAATAAGTTCGTAGCAAGTGAAATTTAAAAAAGAAAGGTCAGAAAGTAAGTAGGTGAAAATTAAAAACGAAGTTCAGTGATTAAGTAAGAAGAAGTAAGAAGAAGGTGACGCTCTTTTTTCCAAAATTTCTTTATATATTATCTCAACAATACACAATCGTTACCATGGTAACCAGACAAACTTATACATTTTCAAACAAATTAACATCAAGCGCACTTGTCAACTAGGAAAATTGACCAATCACAGGCTAGCATGGAAATGGTACAAAATCACATGAAAATCCTAAAACTTTAAATAACTTTTCATTGCATCATGTTAGGAAAAAACTAAAATAAGATTTGGAATCTACATAAAAAAAGCAAAATTTTGATATCCCACATGATGCATTAAAAATTAACCCTAACCAAACTAATATTAACAAAACCTATAAACTAACAATAAATAAACAAATTAACGATAATCAACCACACAAACATACAAAAATAAAACTTCACACAACCTAATATCATTCAAAAATCATATTAACCTAGTTCACACACATAAATACAAAGAATTTAGATAATTTAGAAATTTTCAAGGTCACAAACCAAACAAATATAAATAAATAAATAAATACAATGTTGTTACAAACAAATAATACACCAAAAGATGCCCTGTCTTATTACACAACTGTTCTACACACCAAAATTCCATAATGAACCCAATACAACTCAAAATTAGCATAAGCATCATAAAAAATGTTGACATATGCTGAAGGCATAAATATTTAAATAAATACAGCATTGTTGCTAATGAAAACATGAAGATAAGCAACTAAATCAACAATAGTAACATAACACATAGTCAAACAATTTGTTCTACACATCAAAAGTCCATATTTCAGGCAAATTCACGGCGACCGGGTGGCGCAGTGGGCGAGAGTCCGCTTCGCAACCGGTTGACCCGAGTTTGACTCCCGTTGTGGCCCGAATTTTAATTAATTCGGGAGCAGCGGGAGTGACTCGGTAGCATAGTTGGGGGGGTTTTTCAAGGGTGGGGCATGTTAGACTCGTGCATAGCGCTACGCGCGCTGATCCGATGTAAGCGGGGTGGGATGAGAATCGTGGAGTTGCTATGGCAACTCCACGATTCTTTATATAAAAAAAAGGCAAATTCATAAATCGTTGATGACATTTCTAGCATTTTATAAATAAATAAACAATTACATCTTTATTGCTAGAGGAAATACGTCGTAAGGTTGCCTCTTATGTCAATGCACAGTTATACAACATAAAACAAGTATAAACAAACACCTACCTGTGTTAAAAGTTACAAACTTATATCAATATGTCACATCGTAACAACAAATCCTAAAGTTCATTGAAATTGCAGCTCAAATTAAAAAAAAATCGTTGCAAGGCTACAACATAACATCTAGAAGGAAAAACCAATGAAAAATTCCCGGAGGGTACAAGAAAAAACCTGCAATTCCACCTTATTACAATCCGAGGGCTCATCGGAAGGAAAACGAATAGCCTCGTTTCAAATCTGTGTGTGTGTGTGTGACTCATTATCATAAGGGAAAACTACATATGGCTTCTATGCTTGATAATTAATAAGAATTTAGACATTTTTAAGGGTGTAACACTGCAATATATAGATTTTGAGATTTCCGCGAGTGTTGTATGCTGTTATTGGCTTTCAGGTATTCTCCCGCGTGGTAACTTCTTGGTTCTGGGATGAACTGGGGTGGTTGTCTTGACGACGTTTCGGCAAAATCACATTTGCCATCTTCAGGTCTTGTCGGATAACTTTCTGCTGGTGCTTTTTCTAATACGGTGTATTACAAGAAACACCAGATGCTCAATGGTTAACTAATTTTTGACATTTTTAACCTACAGGTTAACTTTTGGTTGACTAATGGTGACCTTTTCTTTTTAAGAGGTTAACTTTTAGATATCTTTTGGGCAACGCTGGATATATGGTACAGATTTAGAAAGTTATCACTATAAATTTAATTTTCAGTGGGGAAAATGTATATGGTATGTCTTTAAAATGAGATCGTTTCCTCTTGCATCCTCTGAATTAGTAATCTGTTTTTAAAAAAAAACGTGTTAAAATAGTTAATTAACAATGTATAATTATGAAACGATTTCGTTCTTAATGTATTGACTAATTTAAAAACAAATTTTTCAATTTTGAATCAGATTTTAACCATCTTTCACATGCAAGGGTACTTTTTCGCCATTCGAAATTAAGCTAAAGCTTTCCAAAACAACAGAGTTTGTCAATATATGACAAGAAACCAAAAATTATCGTTTTTGTGAATTGATATAAAAAAGCCCCATTTGACAGTCGCCGTGGCGAATTAAAAAAAAGTTTATTATATGATTTAGGGGCTGTATCACCTCAGATATACGTGGATACAGCTTTTCGCTTATCTAGAATTACCCTGAGCATGCAGTATTGAAGGGAAATTTAAAATTAAAGCAAAATAAGCGATGGAAAGGATGCTCCCAAAATATCTACTAAAATGATGCGTGGCAACGTATAGAAATTGTGAACCTTCCGAACTAATTTTCCGTCTAGAATACAGCAAAACTGGATACTCTCCTGTTTTATTTTTAATATATGTAAGCTATCTTTAATATAACCAAAACCAAGTCAAAACAAATTCAGTTGTATCATTGATAAATGGACATCTAAAAACTATTTTGAAATACATTTTATATGCTCTTGTTTTAAAATCTTAGAATTTTCAAACTATTTCGTTCATAAGTTATTTTTCAGGCGAAGCGGGCTTTAATGATTAAACGAGAAGCTGTATAAGTTTTATATGAGTCATCTAGCGGTAGCACTTTTATCTTTTCCGCAAATATCAGATACTGACTACACTGTGTTGGTATATATGTGTAAGTGTCAACTTCATCACTTAATGGTCAGAGGTAAACTGCTAGAGAGCACCACGCCACCTTAACATTAATATTCTCTTTGAGTACATGTTTCACCACATAATATCGTTTTACTGAAAATGAATCATGCTTCGAGTAGGATATTATGTATTTTTCGTTCTATACACCTTGAAGGGGAATTTTACGAGGCCACCCGACTTCTAATTATTTCAGCCGCAGGGGAAATATAGCAACCCCCCCGTGCCAATCTGACAGTGTCAAGGGGTGGTTGCTACGAGATTTAATACGTCAAGCAGAAATGCATCAATAATAGAAGATGCGACGTGGAGTGCGGTGGAATTTATTAACGCACGCAAATACGTTGCTTGTAAACCATCATGGTAATACGATTTTGGTTCAACATAATCACGGCAGAATTGCGCAAAGCACGTTTAACCACTACACTTTACATTAAATCTAAACTAGTGTGGGATTTGTCTTTGATGATATTATTCTGATTTGCACCAATTGTTCCATTTTAATCGTATATTGGCATACATAGGAGAAATAACAGCCTCAGAAACTGCCTTATCCCTCACGTATATCTACAAAAGATATACAGGGTGCTAAACAGGGTGGACTTGAAAGAGGCGGTCAAACTTTGGAAGCAAGTGCTCCACACCAAAATAAGAAAAAAATTCATATAAACCTTATTCTGAAAATGCTTTGTTATGGAGTTACAGCATTCTAAAGTGAGATTTGGCCGATCACTTTTCTTCATGTAATTATGGTAATATTTAGACCAATGTTTTAAATTTTATGTGCATACCTTATTCATAAAGGTTGAAAATTATAGCCTTATTTCCCTTTAATAAATGTACCAGGGGAGCATTAGCAACTTTTTCCTTCAATATCTTATACATTCTTCTATTTTTCTCATTTTTGACAAAAAACGTCTTATTCGGCATGAAAATATCCTAATGGAGTACCCTAGTTAAAAGTCGATAAACCCAACCGTGTTCGAGATCCGCAAAGCTTTAGTTTACAAAATACAACCCAACAAATGTTTTATCTAAACATAATTTTAGTTACTAACACTAAATGGGTTGTACCTTGAACGTTTCTGAGCATGTTGCGAACAAATGTTTATATGAGTTTTTTTTCTTGTGTTCTTGTCCTGGATGTATTTTAAGAATTTAATCCATCTAGTACATAATTTTTAAATTATCAGGGCAATTCGATTTTGCCTCATAATTGAATTATTTTGAAAACGGTTGAGTTTATATACTTTTAACAGGGGTACTTTTGTACAGCGATACAGGACCTTCCTGTAATAAAAAAAATTAAATATATGGAAGCTTAGCTATTAAATTATACAGCTAGCCTTCGGTGAATGTACAACGTTCAAAAGTTTTATTATTATTTTTATAGATTTCTTACGTTTATGCTGATTAACAGTGAAACACTTTCTTTTAATTAGAACAGGTATATTTGTGGGTGTTAAACAGGCTAGTATTAAAACGGTGCGTAAAATGTTTGATGTTTGAAATCTAACCCTGGAAATTCTAATTGATTTCATTATACAATGTTATACAATGAGAGTACAAAAGAGCTACAATGACACAATCCAAACCATTCCCAAGAATTAAATAAATATGAGGAAAGCCTGAAAACAGTACTGATTATTGCAGCAAGTAAAGTAGCAATGAGTACTGAAGAATCATCAAATAAAATCAATAATACAACTAAGAAATTTATGGAAAAAATACGGAAAGTGCAAACCGCATGAGATAGAAACAAAATTGAGTGGACCAAATTGAACAAGCTAATAAGGAGGAAACTCTGAAAAGACATGAAGAATTACAGAACCCGAAAAATTATGGAAATTATAAAAAAAATAAAGGACTCGAAGCTACCAAGAGATTATTGAACACAGGCACGAATGAAATTGTCAAAATCAAGAATAGAAACAGGGAGACATTAACAAATAAAATAAATAATAACAGAAATAGAAACCTACTATACAGGGTTGTATAGATCTACAGTAAAACCTAATATATCTCAAAAGGAAGAAAGAAGGCGAAAAATACAAAACGTGGGTTCAGAAGAAATTCCAGAAGTCATTGTTGAAGAACTAAAAAATGTACTAAACAAACTAAAAGAAATAAAAAGCCTCAGGACCTGATAACATACTAGCCGAAATAATATGAGAAGGGAGAAATCAATTAAAACAGGAACTAGTTACATTATACAACAGATATTTGGCAAACAGCGAAATCCCAAAGTCATGATATTTAGCAGAAGTAATACTTGATACCCACGAACTATTTAGTCCTGATTAAATGGTGCTAAATTAGACCAGTGCCATGTAGTAACAAGTACCTACAGTGGAAAACCATACACAGGGCTAGTTCTGTCACACGATTTCGTGTCTAGAATCGGAATCGGTTGTTTAGTTTTAAGAATCGGTTCTGCAGCGTCGTTAAAACCGATCCTCGATTCTCGAATCGAAATCCGATTCTAGAATCAAGAATCGAAATTAGATTCTAGAATCAAAAATCGGAATCCGATTCTAGAATCGAGAATCGAAATCCGATTCTAGAATCGAGAATCGGAATTCAATTCTAGAATCGAGAGTCAAAATCCGATTCTTGAATCGAGAATCGGAATTCGATTCCAGAATCGACAATCGAAATCCGCCGACGTGGCGGCGTATAGAATTTGGATTACGTTTATAACCAGTTACAGTTAAAGTACTTAAGTAGGAAGTCTTAGTTGTAAAAAAGATATATAGTAAACTTGCAACTAGGGAACTAAATTCAGAATTCATATTTAACTATAAAATTAGAAATTGAGATAAAAATGTTCCCTGCAAGTAATATCCTAATATGGGAAAAATACGTAGATCGGTTAAACAATAAAAACAGCTTAAGCAATTTTGTATTTGTCACAAACATAAATAAAAAATAAATTAAAAAATGATGATTATACTTTTCAGATGCTACTACCAAATATGTAATACATATACTTATATTAGAAGATTCTAAAATCGTAAAATAAATACCGATTATAGGTTCGAAGACTTTCATAATTCTGAAATTGGAAAACTAATCTCACTTCTCCTATCAATTTCTTTTTCAATTCTAAAGACGTGAGTTTAGAAACTATTTTCAATCCTGGAATAGCAAACCATTCTTGTTTCAAGGTAAAACAAACGATTCTTGATTTTAGAATTGGGGAACTATTCTAGGTCCGATACGATTTTTGATTCTAGAACCGAAAAACGATTTTTTATTCCATAATCGAAAATCGAAATTCAATTCTGCAATCGAGGATCGATATTCGATTCTAGAATCGAGAATCGAAATCTGATTCTAGAATCGAGAGTCGAAATCTGACTCTAGAATCGAAAATTGAAATCCAATTCTAGAATCGAGTACCGCTTCTTGTGGAATCGATTCTTTTCAGAATCGAGTCTTCAAAGTTTCCGATTCTTGACAGCACTACACAGGGCCAAATCGCAACAAAGCCGTCGACGCCAAGATTCTGCAGTCAGCCATTTTGCCGTACCTCGCACCGGAAAACTAAAGGACAGAGTTATAAAGCCCGCAGGTTAGTGCAGATAATTAAATATATAATATTAACCTAAAATAAAGATGTGTAGTACTAATCTTTAATTAAGTTTGTAGCTAAAAATTAGGGACTTTAGGATTTTAGTATAAGTATTTACTTGTCTGTTTGTTTAGTTGTATTAGACTATCCAGTAAACCTGAAATATATAAAAGCAGTTAGTTTTTATTGGCAACGCTAGCGTGTTTTTGCACCAACGGCACGTTACATTTAACGTAGTAGTTGTTAACTTTTTAATAAATTTAACTGCACTAACTGATAACACGATGTTAATACGAGCACTTATAAAGAATACTTATTAATTACTAATGAAATTCCTCTTACACGAAAGTTTACTTGAGGCAAATATTCAGAAAACCTAGTTTCTCCCAAAGCAAAAAGTTTCTCAAAGCCTCTGAAAATTTACAATATGAAACTATTTTCGCAATAAGTGATGTGGATTTTTAACAAGAACGACTTGCGGATATGGTTTACTGACTTGAGGAAGTAAAAAGATCCTTCACTGTCATCTAAATTTATGCACAATTTTCAGAGAAAAAATTATCCGCATTAATTCCAGAAGTAGCACCTAATACTATAAAAATTGGGCCGTAGCGCCCATGTGCAGTACGAGTCTGAAATGTACAATGTTGGCAACAAGTTTATGACACAAGCTCCTTAAATATCTACCATTTTGCACTTTACTCGCAAGAAATCAAACCTTCATTCAATCAGCACCGACTATTTGAAAGTTTTATGGCACAATACTTTTTTGACAATAATATTAAACTATTGTGAACCTTTACTAAATGATCATACAAATTATTCTTCAACACTATGAAGAAATTACGGTTCCAACGTGATGATGTAACGTTTCACAACAGTTTTGAAGCTAGCAATCGTTTAATATTTTCGCACTAGCTGAAATGAGAAACTTATTGAAAGAAATGTGCCAGTCAAACATCTGCAGATGTTGCTAACTTGAACTCTTGTGGAGATGCAACAAGGAATTGTCTTGCTATTATAATAAACTACAAGATATTAAAATGTTGTAGTACTTGTTTTGTAACTGAAGAGATTGAAGCTCTGTATGCGTTACAATTACAGTTATACTCCACATCAAAATATATCATTATAGCCTCACTGAAGGGTATATGGTAATCCCTCGTTAAAAATTAACGAAGTTGTAAACACAGATAAAGTAACAGACCCGGCTTTAGGAATTTCATTAGAAAGTGCGGCCGGTGCGTTTAACCAGAGTTTGTAAATCACTGTTCTACAATATCTTCTTTAAGCGGATAACGACATATCTTAAAGCGGACTATACTTTAAATATTAAGAGTATTTAAAATCTGGATTAAAATTATACTTTTCCTATAGACATTTGCAGTCTTGCATTCATTAATTACAAAGGCAATTCCAAATAATGTTAGAGTGGAAAACTTTTAATTGAAAGAATAATTGCTTTAGTAATGATAAAACTCAAAGTTTCTTGGATTTAACCACAGGATACTCTTAATGTTAATTAAAAAGAGTGCAAGGAAAAACTTAACCAAACCTAAAGTATAGGGTATTGAGGTTTAAAATGCGTGTTACATTGAAAATGAGTAAATTCGTTTTAGGTTAGTTAGTACACTCTAGAATTTCTGTCGGCACTATCTTATATTATTTTTTGAATAATAAAACTTATTAATACTACAAACAAGAGGAGGAAATCCAAATACAGATGTGTAAGGTAACAAATAACAAAAATAGCAAAATACATTATCATTGTAAAGGATGATACCTTAAAAAAAATTATATTCCCGAATTATAACGTAATACTTTGTTACGGGCCAATCGAGCTTTTTCGACGACCCGTAATCAGATAGATGGGAAAAGGCTTACAGATTAGCTCAGAGGAGTAGGGGGAGTTCGTGAATATCGCTTATGGGAGAAAATCTTTAGTTGTGTACAGGGTAAGTCAAAATAAGTGGGCGCCACCTTCCAAATCCAGCTGATTGTAGGTCCTTGTGGAAGGCCGAGAAGCAAACAGCTTACGGGAATGGACATTACCTTTATTGTGCCTCCTCCTATATATTTGGAGCTTGCAACATTTTTACACAAACAGATACAGAGTACACAAAAATAAAAGAGGCAGTAAATTTTAAAACACCTATAATGAAATTATTGAAATGGCGATACAAAATGAAAAGACAGGAAATGGTATTTTTATGGGTTTACAAATAATATTTGAACGTCCAAGAAAACAAAATTCGCCGCCGTTGACGCACGATATTTAGGATATTTCAATAAATCTGTGTGACCAATGGCGTAGAGTTTACAGGAAAAATACAGTATTAATATCTTTTTACAGTTAACAATAAACAAATGGCGACTGAAGATCGCTTTTAGGTTGCATAAAACAAGTTCAATAACGTGGAATTTTGCAAGTTTGCGCGAGAAAAAAAAAGGTTTCTATTACACTGCACAAAAAACTGGTTCTTTACCTTGAATTTCGGTGGAGGCAGGCACAATTCCGGGAGGTTTGATTTCCAACTGCACGTACAGTCGAGAAAGTGGTATTTTTGCGGTCCGGGAAAAAATGTAAAAGGCCTCAGGAAACCAGGGGGGGGACGAACCGTGGGTAGATGCGCTCCTGGGGGAGTAGATTATTCCCAACAATCACTTTTCACGGGTTCCAACGCTTTTTATCCGAATAAATCGAGAAAAAAGACAATCACAATTGATTTTTCTGTAATCAGGCTACACTATTAAAACTGATATAAATCTGACTTGACTTTGTCGAAATGATACTAATTGCCTAAAGCAATATTCGGCACAACACTTAATTTAACAGGTGCCGCGAAAGAAAACCCGCTCTACATGAACGCTCATCTCAGACCCAAGCTTATTGCCCACTCGATTTAGTTATGGCCCTTCCCTTAAGATGTAATTTGGGAAAAACCGGAGCCAGGGACGGTCGAAGGCTGACTGACGTAAAAACGTAACGGGAATCTGCACCTTCCCCCACAAAAATTGCACCATATTTCGACAGTAAAAGTTCTAGAATAAGGGACACGTGAGTTCTCGGAAGTGGTTGAGGTCACCCGCATGAAAAACAATCTTCGGTAATTTTGAGCCTACAAAAAAGAATTGTGAACATAACTGAAACTTAGAAAGACAAAACAAACTCCCGAAAGGGTAACCCAAAATAAGACTGCAATTAAAATAACGTTTAATTCTTACGAAGCGGCAAACAAATAAAGTAATTAATTCATAGAAAGCGGCAAATTTTAAAAGAGCATATAACAACTTGTTCTGGCGAAAAACTTTAAGGTCGCATTCCTTGAAATAATGTAAATGATTTGTGTAAAAGTATGTTGTATTTATATAGTCAAAAGATCACATAATTGGCCCTATAGAAATAAAAAGTAGTATAAAAGAAAAAACTATTAACCAAAATAATACTAACTACACCGGATTATTTGTCATAGTGTTTAAAAATTTGATCTGCATTTCAATAAAAACGTGGATTGGAATCACTTCAGAAGGTATATATCCCCCTTAGGTAGCATTTGAAATGGCCATTACATATGATTTTTTTTTATTTTTGTATCAGTCTGTAAGTTTTACAAAAAAAAAATATTTAATGAAGTGCCCTTACCCAATCGCTTTCTGTAGGAAACTTCTAGATCCGTCGCTAACATGATATATTGTCGAAATCAAACTACTAGGAAGCTCCTTTTAATTATCAATATTAGGTTCAATTAGCATTCCCATCAACAAACACACTTCTGCTACGATTAAATGGCTACATAAGTAATTCATTTGCAAACTCAACTCGAATTGATAAGCACTTACAAGGGAATTAACAATCTGGAAAGTACTGTAATCCCGGGAACTTGAGGTAAGCCTTGCATTTAAAGTAGCGCTCCCTAAATCAACAAGCAGTTGCAGTGAAGAGGGTTTGTTGCACATCATTTAATTATTTAAGTGTATTATAGCTACGTAATTATGGTTGCTGTTAAGCTCCGTGTATAGAAATTACATCCTGGCAGTATTACATTGATCCTGTATTAAATTAATTAAACACAACTAAATTAAATCACACCATTTAAATTGAAACTATAATTAATAAAATAAATAGTTGTAGAACAACTTTAGCAGATAGCTATTCAACAAATTTTTTAAGATGGAAGTTTATGGTATCTCATATAAGTTCAAAAATTTTAATAATATAACGTTTTCGTATTTTAGGAGTTAACTGCACTAAAATGCTATAAAAATGATATTCGAAACTTGACTTCCGTAAAACGATACATCTCCCTGGGTGCTTAAAACTTCTAAATCAATTTTCGTTTTGGATAATAAAATTTATATCTGCTTGCCTTACCTTACCTTACCTTTATCAAATTAGTTTCCTGTTAGGGCATAAACTTCCGATCTAGTGGCAGCGCGATCGATAGCCCGAGACTTATCTCTGTCAGCATCTGTCGCTTAAAAGTCGGGTTGCTTCAGGATCGCAGCGGTTGGGATCGTTACAAACATTCCTCTGACCCGATTCATAATGAAGGAACAACCAACTCGATACTCCCAAATGAACTGCACCGCTCTCAGGTTGGTGTCTTCCGCATGGTCTTTCTAATTATTCCACCTTCGGTTTTAAACGGCGCAAAATTAATTTGCAAGTGGGAAATGAGGATTCGAGTCGTATTCGATTCATAAAATCCCGCTCCGTTTATTGCCAGATAGTGTAGCATATCAGAGCACTATCGGAGGGAGGGATTACGTAGTAAGACGCAACATTCCCCAATTCAGCGAAAACACGGAGATTCTCACAAATCTCCAAGACAAAGCGGCTGACTGTAGCGGCTTGTTATCAAACAAGTCGACCTGAAATCCTGCGAAATTGGACTTCTCTATAGTATAACATTATAGCTTCTTGTTTAACGGTTTAAATATTGCGGTTACTGAAGCATGTGAAGGGAATTTCCATTACTCTTGAGGCTTTTCAAGACAAATTGATTGTGTTCCTAATCCTTAAAGTAAATACTTACTGTTACAGGAAAAACCTCTAAGAAACTAAGATCATCAAAACCTTATCCTTCAACAACTTCTGTAGATCAGAATATTAAACCAAAATCTTAAACACCATTATTAAATTTATCGAATAGAAGCTCCGTCTCCTAGAACAATCGAAGATTTATATCGAATATAGGTCCTGGGTTTATTATTTTGTTCTGAATTATTTTTTCAATATCAACTCTAGTAATGAAAAATTTATTTTTATAAGATGATAATCTCGTGGACCTTTTTCTCTTTTAAGGACGGTTTATTAACTCGATGTCTAGTGGAAATGGATGTGGAAGCTAATAGCTTTATACAAAAAGGTTAAAACAGCTGCTCTTAAAGGCACTCCCAACTTACGTAACCGAATCTTTACGTGGTAATTATGGAAAGATTTTAATAAGCGGACTGGGAGGGTTAAATTAAAATTAATTTTATTTTTACTCTCGCTTGTTTTCAGTACTCATTTTGAAATTTGATTACATGCTCGAATAATGTTTCTGAAAACGATAAAAATCTTTTCGATAATATAAATAATATGCCATAATTCCTCAGATATTACTATTTTATTGTTGCAAACTTATAAAATTTATCCACTTTTAAAGAGTTATTATAACGAACTCGGCTCATTAAACATCTGTAATTAAGATTCCTTCATTAGGTGGTGTGAAAGTGAGCGCTAGGAAAACTCCAACAACAGCTGAATACTACGACCATCTTTTTAATAACGACAACTTCTGCGTTTCTTTTTGTAGCCGGGGAGCAATCGATTAAACCATGCTTTGTGCACCGTCACTCAGACAGCGTCAAATAGACATCCTTAATTAGGCATTATCATGTGGTCATATTCGTCTCGATTCCGTTGCCTGGTCTAAGTGATCGATTTCGTTAGCTCACCACAAACGTATGGAAAAGGCACTTCGGCTAGCACAGGGAGGAGAGAGGGTTCGCTGAAAACGCTTACATGAAGAAAGTCCTGATTATTATAAGATATAGGGTCTAAAAAATGGGCGCTACTCCTTCAAACCACAGCTAAACGGAAATCCTCGTGAGAGGCCTGAGAACCAACAACTTACGGTGGAATCAAATCTACTTTATCTTGCTTCTTCGTTAATTGAATATTCTTTAGAACATACACAAAAACGATAAGTAATAGATTTTTGAATTATGGTAATAAAATATTTAACAAAATAAGAAATGATTGGTGCAATTGCAAGCAAAAAGGGAAATGTTCAAATCAAGAAAAAAGTCGGTCCGGATATAAATTATGTATGAAGAATGGGCTTCGTGACTTTCGATTTTCTCTGCCTCATACCGTTACTGGTCAGGGTATTTACAGTAATATCACAAAAATAGTTTTATGGCCAATTACAGTTGAGTCGTAAAACTAATACAGTTAGTTATTAAATTACCAAACCATTAACAAAAGAAGGTTGCGGTATTTATAAAAACACAGCCACTTCTACTTTCCACTAGTACAAGGACTATACAAACAAGAATTCACTGCGGACAATTTCCACTAATAATGGTATATATGGATACTTTTTACCTCAGTTCGGCAAAAGAGTTGAAGAAAGCACAGAAAGGTGCTTTACATAATGGACACCCCTGGGCGAAGTAAGATAGGAAGAGACAGCCGCAATAGTTCGGCTGACGTCACTGGTAGTCACAACAGGAAACAATGAACTGGATTGCGATAGATTTTATCATATTGCCTCATTAGGATTTTTCTTCGAAAAACTGCAAACTAAATGTTTTAACCCATCTTTAGCCAATGGTGCTTTAACGCACAACTTAGTTTATTAATTTTTTTCGGACGTTGGTAGTTTTTTATGTTTTAATTTAATAATCTGCTGTCACTCTTAAGATGTTGAAGCAACGATATATACCAATTTAGTACAGCATTCTCCAATTTTTCGTAGAAACGTGCTTGTCTGCATTCAGGCAATAATGGTAATTTTCAGCAATACAATTTGTTTATGTAATTTCTTTATGTAACAAAATGATTGTTTTACAAATTTTGTTAAAAATGATTAGTAATTATGATAAAGAAAATGACGAAGACGTTTAATTACGGTTGGATTTTTTACATGCAAAATAAAATTTGCAAATAATCTTGGTGGTTCGAAAGAGCACCATTGGTCAAATGTATTAATCATAAAGTGCAAGTCTATGCAAGTTTGTATTTGTTCAAAATGTGCACTTGTCATCTGCTACTTTACTTGGGAGTGTTTTCTTGAGTTGTGCAGACGTATAGTTTTACTAAGTACTGCTA